>BQNB010062290.1:0-36135 GCA_026074375.1 Tanacetum coccineum | reverse complement strand
TGATCTAAATCGGCAAAATACTATGTGTGATGAATATAATACACTTATAAAAAATAGAGTTAACTACATTTTTGGTCCTTATGGTTTGCCGGGTTTAACGGTTTTGGTCCAATAGTTTAAAATGTAACGGGTTCAGTCTGTTTTTGGTCGACCAGTAACACTTTTGGTCCAAACGTTAGTTTGACTAACTTTTGACTGTTAAATGTGAGGACATTAGTGTCTTTGTAGGTCCTTAGAAACAGGATCTGAATGAGCCTTGATAGTCCTTTGAATAAATCCAAAGATACTATGAGAGACAATAACAGTGAATATAAATATTGACGCGGAATATCAATATATCCCAAGAATCATACAACAGACTTAACTGTCTGACCAAGCAGTATTAACTATAATACTACCAGACTTAAGTTAAAGCTGGCAGACTTAACTTGCTCTACCAGACTTAACTTCAGTACTAACAGTACTAACTATTTCTATCAGTACTGACTTTTTCTAACAGACTTAACTTTAATACTAACAGTATTAAGTCTGTTTACAATATTTTCCTAACACGTTAAAGTATATGTATAAGCGTTATTAATAAATATTCATATTTATTAAGTCGTGTTTCAATTTGTATAATATCCGATAAATATTATAACTTGTACGATACGTTAAGTGTTTATAAAAATCACTTTTGTTTGTAAAATACCCTTAGGTTTTCTATATTTACAAAAACAATCCCTATGTTTATGAAAATACAATGTTTACATTTTAAACCCCTAGGTTTCTACGTTTATACTTTTAGTCCTTAGCTTTACAACAATTACACTTTAGGTCCTTATGTTCTCAAAACAGCCCTTTATGTTTCAGAATTGACAGAAACAGCCCCTGGGCTTTATAAAACAGTTTTTGATAGTTTTAACCCTCAAGTTTACAAATTGACATTTTTAGTCCCTTAACTTGTAAAAATCGCATTTTAAGTCCAAATAAATTCTATAAGTACATAAGCCCTCTTCAAGCTTATTTAAATTATATGACACTGTTTTGCTGAAAAATAAGCTTGGATAAGCTTATTTGGGCTTTATTAGGTTTCGTTATAGCCCAAATAAACTTATAATCAAAACTATTTCAAAAGGTCTTTTAAGTTTTAATACATGATCCAATTATTTTTTATTAGGTCTCAATAAGCCACTCATTGGATCTTGTTTTTTTAAGCTTTTTTTGTCCTTACCTTATGGCTTATTCCATAAGCCAATAACTCTCGGTAATGGGTCTTTGGGCCCGTTAGGAACCCGATAAGCCTCCTAAGCCTTTAGGCTTGATCCATTTCGGTCCATTAAACTTCCAATGTTTATAATAAGCTAAATAAATTGCTTAAGCTTACAAATAAGCTGTCTAGGCTTATTTGTGGTTTATAGGCTCTCGGTCGGTTACGGTAATAGGCTGCCAGGCCCATTAAGGGTCCGGTTATGTTTACATTTTATGTTAGGGTCCATATAAGTTCAATAAGTACACTAGACCTCTCAATAAGCCTAAGGGTGCTTATTAATAAGTTGGGGACCCACAAATTTGGCCTGTTGGGCCTTTTTGGGTTGTACGTGGGCTATTGGGCCTAATAGGCCCATTAAGGGTCCGATTAGTTTATTAAGGATCTTGTAAGGTTTCGTTAGAGTTTGATAGGGTCTTAAGCCCTCGTTTAAGCACTTAATCCCTAAATAAGCTAAACCATAAGCAACGTCGCCCCTTTGGTGGGCTTTCGGCCCAACAGTGGACGTATACATCCACTTTGAGTGTAATTGGTTCGTGTTTTATGGTGTTTAACCCTAAGCCTAATACGTTGAGCTAATATGATATCCCTATGGTTCGTTTAACACATGCAAGCATTAAATAAGATTGTATACACATTCCCTTGGCCACACCATTTTTGTTCTTATGAAAATGTTTACGTACGGTTTTGTGAAAAATTTGTTGTAAATGAAAAAAGTGGTGTAAACCTTTGTTCATCGTTAAGCCTTTTGTTTGTATATGTTACTGCATTCTAGAACCATCACAAGATTGATATATGTATATTATTTGCTTCGGTGAACCTATGAAGGGGTTTTGAACCATTGCGTGTTCATAATCATGATATATTGGTAAATATTCGCTATACAGTGTCCTCACGACTGGATATCAATGAAAATTTATATTATGAATGTGTACTCAAGCTTGAACGCGACCTTAATGGGTCACGTTGTGACTTTGTTTATGTGTTGTCATACGAGGTAGAATGTTCAATCAAACGTGTCAAACGATGGATAAAAACCAATTTAACGCCAACACTAAAGCTTTTAATGCTTATCAAATATCTAAAACCCTGGCCGAGTTCCTCCTTTATGTACTTTGTATGATATACCCTAGTTATTGTGTTGGGGTTTCGAGCTTATGATGTTTTATGTTGGTGTTGTTTGCGGCTTATGACCCGAGACAAGAGAGACAAGGATGGTTTATTTGAGAGAGAGTGTTTAATATGTTTATGAGTTTTCAAGAAGTGTTAAGTGTCACTTGTGAAAGTGTTTTATATAGGCATGAGAACTAGTTAGCTTTCCTAGTCCCAAAATTAAACCAAACCGTGCCCTCTTGTATGGTTTTGTGGTTTCTAGTTATCAAGACATGGTTTTGCTAATACTACTTAGTACATATCTTAATTAAAAGATACATGTACAAGATTTACTAGGATTTAGCAAGATTTTATGGTTTTTGTATATGTAAGTTGTTGCTGCGGGTATCAAAGGAAAAGAGGGATCCAAAGTGGTCTTTATCCAATGTGTATTATCTTAACTAGGAGACATTAAGGACACTTCTTAATTAAACCCTTGATGTACAAGTACTTAGGAGATATTAAGGTTTTTCTAGTTGCTTTTGTTTCCCCACATCCGGCCCTAGTGGGTTATTAACACAAGATTTTATTAAATTTTGTGTTTAAGGATTAAAAGTGGGTGTTGGTTTGAATCTAGGTAAGTCTAGGTATTTCTAGGGTGTGTCTAAATGTATTTTACTGCGAAACGTAAGCCTTTTACGTGACCAATAAAAATAAAATACACAAAGTCATTAATTATCTTCTTAATAATTATATAACACTTGATTGATGTAAACCTTAATTTATTTGGTGATCGTTTACGTTAAATGATTATTTCTAGTTTATGTGATTTTGCTTAAAGTTAAATTAAAAGTAAACGTGTATCGGACCAAAATAAATAGTGACAAATAATAGGAGTCGTAAAATGACCTGAAATTGAGAAATGTTACAGTTAATATTGATGAATTTATGAATCCACTTTCCGAAGGATGGTCGATTCGGTCAACTATTTGGATTATTGTTTTGGGAGAAAGGGAAAAGGATTCTTTTTTGGTGATCAACTTATTTGGAAAGGTTGTAAAATACAACCTAATATCAAAGACTATCCATGAGATCTAATCAACTTGATGATGATGATGAGTTCATTCTACCTTTTTCTGTTGATCATAACCTTTACGAGTTTATTTCATCTTTTGCAAGTGTGTGATTATCTGTCTTTGTATAATGTTTGTTAGAATTTGCTGTTAGAATTACTCCATTTGGTCTTCGGGTCTGTCCAAAGCCTGATTCATTTAGTTACCATTGTATGCTTTTTGATTGTTGAGGTAATATGTATTTATAAGTTTTACTTTTACTAGTCAACTTGGGTGATGTCCAAAATAACAAAAGTTTTTTTAAAAAGTTTTATAGGTGAATCACTTGTTTGGATATGTATAAGAGTTGGTTTGTAAATTATGGGTCAGTGTATAGAAATCTTTTGATGACAAGTTAGGTGGAAAAAAGGAGGTAAAAAGATCAAGGGCCATAGAAAACTAGCACAGGGACCAAACGTGCAATCGAAAAGAAAAAAACTTTGAACAGTACCAGTTACTCTCTTGACTAGGTACCTAGGAACCAACGGTGCAATCAAAATTTAAACTGAAAAGATGATTGTACCCTTTAAGGAAAGATCGATGTGGCCTAGATAACGATTACCATCGTTACGTATAACAGGGCTTGAGGGAACAAAAACTAGAAAGAAATGAGAAGCAACACCCTTCCTAACATGCAAGGAAGGGGTATTTATACTTAAATAAAGATAAGACCCTAAATGGGTCGTTAGGCTTTATCTTGGGTCGGACCTAATACAATTGGGCTTAAGCCCGACACCTAGGCCCAATTAGCTTAAATGAATTCCCGTAAACTATGTTTTTCTTATATAAGGCTTGGGAATAATAATAACCATCACTTTACATAAAAAACGGTTAACAGTCTCCCCCTAAGGGGTGGTCATTGAATTGTGGATCACTTCTTGTGATGTCTTGAGTCTTGGAGCCTTGTGTTCTTGGGAATTCTTTTGAAGATACTTTTGCATGCTTGTGATCTTGGATCTTGATCTTTACTTGATATATTTTGACAAAATTCTTATATCGCGGTCTTTGGCCTTGATTTATCTTGACTCCTGAGATCTTTAAATCTTTATCCTTGAATCTTTATGCCGCCTTGCGATCTTGTGTCTCCACCCTCATGCTCAAGGTCTTGAAAGCTTGCTAACAATCTCCCTTAACATTTTCTTTGACATGATTACTTGTACCACATAATGGAAGGAGTAGTACTTGATCCACTTGTAAGATATATCTTTGTTATTGCCCGACAATCTTGCCGATAATGTTCTTTTGAGGAAGTGCTTGTACATCAAAGATTGTGGAAGACTTTGACACATGTACTTGAGCTTTCATCATGTATTTATCTTTATCGATTGAGCATGAGGTGGTGAATCTTAACTCAGCTGGAATGAGGTTGTAACGCCGTTACTTATACCTAAAAATTTATGTTAGTGATAAACAGCAGATATGGACGAATATGGCTTTGTCATTCATCATAGTTAGGTTACATTAACCTCCGGTTCTGTGAGGACCGTTTTAAAGTATATAATACTATACATGTGATCAAGTAGATTCAAATTGAGAAGAATCTCCTTGACAGGGTTTCCAGCCCGAAGTGTTGGATTATCTAACACATATTCATTAGATTTACCGTACTTGCTTGTTCTCATTATCGGAACGTCTCAAAGCAGACAGCACGATAAGAGTAAATCAGATAGTTACTATCTTTCTGATTGAGTCGTCAATTCATATACTAGACCAAAATTGATATCCAGTTAACACAAGCTAAATTCATTTAGAATCTCGCAAGTCACCTACCGCAGAGTTGTTTAATGTTAACTCTGGAAGGATTTCCATTCATCACTGTGAGTACTAAAGTGTATCACTCTGAATGTTCTAGCAATTATCACAACGATAATGCGTAGGACTCTTTGATACCAAATATTGTATAATGATGTACGAAATTTTGTATATTAGAATTTGTGTCCTAATGAGATTTTGATTGATCTCGATGGCTCTAGACTCTATAAGTGCACTTTTGTTATTTGGTGATCGGAGGCTAGAGCGGACTGCCACCTTTTCAATATCAATGATCTCGGAATGAGAAAGCTGATAGAAACGTGTTGATCTTCATGAGAAATGAAACATAAATCTTTTAAGAGATTCTGAGTGGCTAGGGAGGGTTGTGCAATGCATACAGGGTTCCATGATGACTTACTCAATATCAGAATCATCCTATTGATATTACGATATGATTATGATTGACTTCGTTTTCTTGCCTAATGGTTTGTTATGAAGGATTCTTTCTTACACCCTTTATCCATTCATTTCTTTTTCATTCTTCAACCCCTTTAGTGCATACCGAGACTTCATGACTATACTTGTTGGGTTTTGTTCTAGCACTATTCCATCTCAGTCTCACTATACCTTCTATTTCTCACTTTACTCCTTTTTTCAATCGTACCTAGGACTTCTACTCTATCTAATGGAGTGTTCCTGGGTAGATCCCTCTGGTTCTGACTAGATCATGGAACAAAAATTCCTAACCTTAACCGCCTTATAACACCGTAAGAAACAACAGTTGGTCGGTGTTTGGTATATCCATTATAGCCGTAAAACCATTGAAAAGTCAATCTACGTGTTCGAGAAATCATTTATTACACATTGAGAGTTTTCTATATCACCAAAAAGCTCCCCCTACACATATGCATCATATTATGAAAGAGTTTTGCACATGCGAGGTTTGGGAACGCACTTATGCAAAATAGATCTTATCCGTTATTAATCCGTATTGATCACATTTTAATCACTATTCTCCCCCTTAAAAATTGCATATGTGTTTACAATTTTTGACAATTAGTGAATTAAAATACAAGTTAATGTACGTTGATCCACTTTTAGACTAACCAAATCATGGGAGAATAAGTTCGCATGCCAGAGGAACTAATGTCAAAATTTATACTCCCCCTCAAAAAAAGATTAGAGTGAAAACTTGGAGAGGGAGTTTGTTGAGCACATAATCTTGAAAGAATTTAGAATTTTCTTTTTGAAAATATCTTGAAAAATTGTGCTCAACAGGAAAATATGTGAGATATATCTTATTTACCATCATTTTCCTTAGAACTTCTCTTGAGCATTCAAAACTTTAAAATGTTATATGACTGTGGCACATATCCAGAGTAGATATAAAACATCGCGTTGTTTGAGGATAAATGAAACAAAATGAACATTTTCCTTTCTTGTGAAGTTAGAGTCCTAAGCTGACATTTACTTAGAATCATAGAGAAAAATTTGAAGAGACATGTTTTGAAAACATTTGAAACTCTCGCTCAAGCTTAATTTATACACTTGCGTTAATATTAATCAACATATCTAGGTGCATAAATGTTATCGATTGTCGAGAGACATGTCGAAGAAGATTATTTTTGGTAGTTTTGAAATTTTTTAATTTTATATTTTGTTTTTCTAGATTTTATATTTTATATATTCTTTTTGTTGGTTTTCTATTTTTGTATTTTGTTTTTCTGATAAATATATACAAAGAATTAGTGTGATTTTGCAAGACGTTCAAGCTCCTGTGGATACAAACTGCGCATACCAAGGCGACGAACCAAATAATTAAACCTATCCACTAGAAGGGCTTTGGTGAAGAGGTTGGCCAATTGGTAATCAGTCTTGACAAAATACAGTTCAATCGTACCCTTTTCCACATGCACCTTTATGAAATGGTAGCGGACAGCGATGTGTTTGGTTATTGAGTGTTGGACCGGGTTGCAGGATATGGCTATGGCTTATTTCGAATCACAATAGATAGGAATCTTGTTGAAATGAAAGCCATAATTCGTTAACTGTGTCCGCATCCAAATGACTTGGGCACAACAAGCGGATAGAGACACATATTCTGCTTCTGCGGTTGACAACGCCTTATAGTCTTGCTTTTTCGAGGACTAGCCCACCAGCTTTTCGCCTAAGAATTGAGTTTCACCGAAAGTACTCTCGAAGGTGTCTTTACATCCTGCATAATCAGCATCTGAAAATCCAGTTAGTTCAAAACCAGAATCCTTCGTATACCAGAGACCCATATTAACGGTTCCCCGGAGATAGCAAAAGATCCTTTTACCCTCCTTGAGGTGCTTCTCGGTTGGCTTAGCCTAGTACCGAGCACATAAACAAGTAGCATGTACAATGTCCGGTCTGCTTGACGTAAGATACATTAGGGCACCAATCATGCTACGATATTTTGTTGCATCGACTAGAGTCCTATTCTTGTCAAGGTCAAGCTTGTCTTTGCTCCCCATTAAAGTTCCAACGGGATCACAAGTTTCAATTCCATATTTTTAAAGATTTCTAACACGTAGTTGGACTGGTTTATAAAGATGCCACATGGGGATTGGTTAACTTGTAAACCAAGGAAAAATGTCATTTCCCCCATCATCGACATTTTGAAGCGGCTTTTCATAAGGTCAACAAATAGTTGGGTATACCTAGTGTTTGTAGAACCAAAGATAATATCATCTACATAGACCTGCACCACTAAGATGTTGTTTTTGAAGCGTCTTATAAACAGCATTGGATCAATAGTGCCTTTGAAGACGGGATTTTGTAGGAGAAACTTTGACAATTCGTCGTACCATGCCCTTGGTGCTTGCTTTAACCCATAAAGTGCCTTCTTTAACTTGTATACATGGCTTGGATGATCAACATCAATGAAACCTTTAGGTTGACACACGTACACATCTTCTTTTAATGTACCATGCAAGAAAGCAGTTTTCATGTCCATTTGAAATACAGTGAACGATTTGTGTGCATTGTAGGCAAAAAATATCTTGATACCTTCCATCCTAGCAACCGGAGCGAAGGATTCTTCAAAATCTATACCTTCCCCTTGGTGGTACCCTCTCACAACCAGACGAGTCTTATTTCTGATGACCGTGTTCTCTTCATCGTGCTTGTTCTTGTTTAGCCATTTCAAAGTAAGGGGTTTTATGTTATTCGGCAGAGGAACTAACTCCTATACATTAATTCATTTGAACTAAAGAAGTTCTTCTTGCATAGAATCAATCTATGCAGGGTCTTTTATAGCCTCTTTTACATTACTTGGTTCCATAGTGCTCACAGTTAATGCATACATGCACATGTCACCATCTGTTCAGAGTTGATTCCTTATCAAAACTGGTCGTGAGGGTTCTCCTATCACTTGTTCTAGAGGGTGATCCTTAGTCCACAAATATTCGTGAGGGTAAGGTTGATAAAACGTATGCATGTTCGATGGATCCACATATTATGAAGATGATGATTTAGCCGCATTTGTGGAAGGTGAAGCAAATGGATTTACAAACATATTTCCATCGAGCATAGCATTCGAAACATTATCAGCAACTATTTCGGGTTGGATTGGAGCTTGATTATCTTGTTGCTAAACATTTTGTTGTTGTTCGAGCTCGTCAACATCCTGTGAAGTGGTTGGAATATTTGTAGCTTGAGAGGATGAATTTGTTGGTGTCGGTGCGGTGTCTACTGTGGTTATAGTTGCCGTTGGAGTCTGAAGAACTTGAGGTGCTTGAGTAGTCGGAGCAGTTCTTGTAGCAGCTGACGGTTGACCACCAATGTAATCATCATACATAGCCTCGAACAGTAAATCCAACTCACGTTTAGTTGGTTGTTGAGTTGTTATTATTGACGGAGCATAGGTAAGATCGAGTCCTGAACTGATTTGTCCAGAAGTCATGCTTTAAAGCCCGGGTTTTGAACTGCGTTGTTGAAAAGCCATAGCTAAAAGTTCATCAAATGTTACATTCATTGTCTCTATGATTTTCTTTGTCCTTCGGTTGTAAACTCTGTAAGCACAGGAATTAGCAGAATAACCAATAAAAAAACTAATGTCACCTTTTGCACCAAGTTTCCCAATGTCTTCACGATCATTCATGGGATAACAGAGAGTCCTGAATACATGTAGAAATGATGTATCTGGTTTTTTGTTGTTGATAAGATCGTATGGTGTTTTGTCAAATCGACGGTAAATGATGGAGCGGTTTTGAGTGTAGCACGCAGTAGCAATCGCTTCAGCCTATAAGAATAGCGGCGCACGAGAAAAATCAACATTATTCTAGCAGCCTCTACTAGCGTCCGATTTCTTTGTTCCACGACTCCATTTTGCTGAGGGGTTCTCATAGAAGAAGATTGGTGAGAGATGCCAACACTGTCAAAGTATTCTTTAAGCACTTGATTCTTGAATTCTGTGTCGTTGTTAGTTCTTACAATAATGACTGTAGCTTGTAAAAGGACTTGAATTTTCTTTAGGAAAGTCTTAATCTCTTGTGTTGCTTCATCCTTTGATATGATATAGTGAACCCACGTGTAGCGAGAGTAGTCATCCACTATCACCAGAACATACGGCTTTCCATTGATAATTTCGACTCTCATCGGACCACACAAATCCATATGAAGAAGGTGTAACCTCTACTTAGAATTTGGAACTGGTTTGGGTGGGTGAAAAGCCTTTTTGCTTTTTCCTTGCTCACATGAGGGACAAAGATGTTCTTTATGATATTTGAATTTTGGAAGACCGGTGACGAGATCGTTTTTAGCAAGTTCATTTATGGTGTCAAAGTTGAGGTGAGATAAACGTTGATGCCATAACCATGACTTGGTAGAAGTAGCACGAGCCATGAGGCAACTTGGAGATGCAGAAGCCATTTCATGGAGATTGATAGTGTAAAGGTTTGTTGTACGATTTCCTTTCAACAAACTAACTCCGTCGAGATTTTTGACATAACAGGTGTTCCTTCTGAAGGCGACCTCTAAATCTTAATAACAAAACTGCCCGACCAAGAACAAGTTGTGCCCCAAGCCCTCAACGAAATAAACCATGGTGATCAATATATTTCCAATTGAAGATCACCATAACCCAGAATAGCAGCTACATGATCATTTCCAATGCGGACTGTTCCTAAAATTTTCTAGACGAAATTAATGAGAAGCTTTAGATTCCCGGTCATATGCTTGGAACAACCCGAGTCGATGCACCAGAAACAAATTTGGATAACATGCCAAGAAAAGAAGTGGAACATGGAAACCGTTTGATTGTAGGTTCCTGAGGGTTAGAAGTACATGCATTATCACCATTTGAGCAGTCAGACTGACAATTAGATTCACTGGATGTGATTATTTTTCCTTTTTAAGGTCAAAAATTCTTCCAATTGGTGACCACCTATGGCAAGATCTAGGTTTACTGGGCTTAGGTAAAGCAAGTCTTTCTTTGGACCTTAACTTCTTAGATTTCCTGGCTTTTGGCTTATGTTTCTTTTGATTTGCAACATTTCAAACATTTGCACTTTGGTTAGCATCACGAGAATTCATGGCATTCACATAATTAAGCACACAGACATCATGATTAGCAGTAATTAAACATTGCTTACACATAGCACATATAACTTCAGATTTATCATTTCGAATAGCAAGCTTAACGTTATTACATTCAGATGACATATGTTTCTTATTCTTAGAAACAGTAAATTCCTATGGTGTTCTTCTACTTCAACTTCTTTATTCTCTATGCAACAACTCTTAGAGGCAGAAGGGACCCTATCATTCTTTGTATTGCTCCTAGGATGTGGCCTTCTGGTCTTAGCAGTGTTGTTTATTCCTGTAGAAGACAACCCATTTGAGTCAGAATTGACATGTTTCTTAGTGATGACATGAGGTTGTGAAACAGTGATCGGTTTTTTCCTAACTCTTGCTTTAATGGGTTTGTTAGGCACAAACTTTTCTTTCCTAGAAGTCTAAAAAAGATTAATCCTAAACATTCCTGGGGCAATCACATTATCATTATTCACAACTTTTGATTCTTGTGGTATGGGTACCGTGTTTGAAGTGACTGGGTTTGAAAAATCATTCATCTCAACAACCTTTGGAGGAACCCGAGTTTTTGAAAATTTTGGACGTTCAGATTGAAATGCGTGTGGTTGTCTCACAACAAAATTGTTTCTTAAAGATTGCAAAGACAGTTTCCTCTCGGTTGATTGATTTGCAAACTTAGTATTCACACTCGTACCTTTGGTGATGTCCTTATGTTCAGAAACCTTATCAAATAAATGGGCTCTTAGCTTAGCATTTTCATAAATTGTATCATGTAACTTTTGTTACAAATAGTCAGTTATGGTTTTGGTTTGAGCCCGTGTCACATTGATAGAGTCAAAAAGGTTCTTGTATGTGGTCTTAAGATGAGCATTTTATTTAGCATAATTCAAAACCTAAAACTCTAATTCCACGTTCTCATTCTCTAGTTTCCGAGACAAAGGATCAAGGGTATCCGATACATATTGAGTATCCTTAATTTTACCCTTGAGATCTCCTAACTAAGCTTGCAACCGTTCGATCTTTTGTTGCATGTCATTATAAGCTTTATCATACGAAATCTTGTCATATTTGCATTCTTCACATTTTGTGTACCAATTATTCCAAAGAACAACATATTCTTTTTCCTTTTTAATAATGCAATTTTCAAGTTTTTCTTTCGTACGATCAAGCTCAGTTTGGAGATTTGATGTATCAACAACAGAATTACTTTGCAAAATAGACATAATATCTTGACTGGCAACTGCTCTCAAGAGATGCTCAATTTCAAATTCAAAAGCCTTGTGCGTAGCAAGAGATTCATCGGCTTCTTTTGCAAGATATTTGAAGTCTCAAAAAAATTTAGCTGCTTCCTTCAAAAATTATATTTCAAAAGTTTGAAGTCTAGCATCAACTTGGTTGACGATAAGGAAAATTTCATCTTTTACAATTTTTGTGAATCTCTTGATGAGCCGTAGACCTTGACGATACTTGTGTATTCTACTGTCATTTTTTGTTTACAACACGTTGAGGAAGTCCAAATGGTGCTTTTACCTCATTTAGATATTTTTTCTTGTGCAACACTTGGAGATGTATCGTCTGAAAACTCTTCATTAGGTATTGAAAATTGGATCTTTGAAACACATGGCCGTTTTGGAAATATTTGGAAATTACATTCTCTTTACGTGTCTTGGCTTTTTGAGAAAACAAAACCCCTCGAGGTGTTTAAATCTTTGCATAATTTTCCAGTTTTTATTTCTTTATTCAATTGTTTATATTTAAGCGACTTCTTAAGCAAGTCTGCAGTGTCTCTCCGATCATACACAGCAGGAGGATCATGCTTTTTCTAACAGAAAACTTTGCCATTTTATACCGACTCTTTATGTTTTGCCTTACGCTTGCTTGGGATAAAAAGAATTTTGATAACCCAAAGCCATTTTCCGTTCAGTGGTAAAACGCGTCTGGCTTAGGTGAAAGCATGTGCATCGTTTGAATCGATTGACCCATTTTGACCAAAATATTATTTAATTCATTTATCTTATTCTCAAGTTGAATTTGTTTATCAAGAAGCTCGTCTTCACGTATTTTGAAATCAAACTTCAACTTTTTTCTTTTCTTCATTAAGAAAGGAAACAGTTGATTTTTCTTTTGAAAGCTGGTTATTTAAATTTGCAATTTCCTCATTCAAAGTCGTTATCATTTTAGCAGAACTTAAGTGAAGTGCATTTATCTTTTTAGTAAGACATTGATCTTGATAAACAGACTTTTAATAACACCTTTCAAGTTTGTCATATTTTCCTTGACTAATTTCAAAACACTTTTCTTGATATATATATATCTAGCAAGCTCAGTGGTCAAATCAACATATCTTTCTTTTATTTTGCGATTGACCAAGTTGACTTTCTTAACTTCAATTGCCAAATTGTTTTATAATGATTGAAAATAAGCACGTATTTTCTCAACCATTGTAGGATGTTGTTCTACTATTCCCCCACCTTGTTCCACACTAGAAAGTGCAGAAATAATATTACTATCATTCTGTTGTACTTGGTGTGGTTCAGGAATAGGATCGAGTATCTCAGTATACTGCTCTTCTTGAGTAAACATATTAAATATCTCATTATTATAGCAATTTTCATATTCGTGTACCTCAGCTGATCCATCTGAATTATAGACGGGAGCTTTGTCAGTCTGAGTACCCGATGTCGATGCTTGCTGCAAATTAACCATCAAAATGCAGTTTGCATTGACTTCCTTAATCCCTTCAAGATCTTATGCAGTAGCCATGAAATCAAATTCCTCAGCTAGGAGTTGGATCCCTGCCTCTTCATTTTGAGTAAACAGCAACTAAGTCTGAAGAAAAGCAGCATTCCTTTTTCTTGGTCTGACTGTGCAGTTCCTAGCAAGATGACCCAATCCACTGTAGTTGTAACACTCTATCTGATTACCATTATCCCCAATTGCATTACCCTCAGCCCGTGTTGCTACAACATTACCATTCCCATCCGGATTCAGATTTTGATTAGCAATCCCCGAAACAACAATCAGCCCATTCTGATTTCCAACATTCTGAATACCCTGATTCTGAACTGCATTCTGAACAACCTGATTCTCGACAGTCTATACTGCATTATACCCATTCTGATTCCCAACATTTTGCCCAGCATATTATCTAAACTGATTCCCATCATTACCGCCAACCATCTGCATCTGTTTGTCTTGACCCAAATTCCTACCCGGTTGTGCAATCTACCTATTACGAGGGTTTGATGAAATTCTCTAGTTGTTGTTGGTTGGTGTTGAGTAGTTTAGTTTGAATGCCTTAGCCATTTGAACAAGTGCCATGTTCATTGTAGTTGTGGGATATGTAATGTCTTGAGGATTTGGCATTGGTTGTTGCATGTAGTTCGTGTTGAATGATGGTTGTGGGTTGAAGTTGTTGTTAGATTGTGGTTGTTGCATGTAGGTAACCGGTGATGGTTGATCTTGGTGAAACACTGGATAGTTGTAAGGATTGTTAGAATTTTCCATTAGTGCCAAAGGATCATGTGCTCTTGCAAGTCGTTCTGCCCTCAGTTCATTTACTTCCACCTGATTGTATTTCAAGAAATCATACAATTGATTGTAATCTACTTCATGCAAATCCTTTGTTTAGTGAACAATGGTAACATGTCATCTCCAATCTGGTTGTAAGTTGTTTAGGAACTTGAGATTGCTGGTAATCTTTTCTGGAAAATGTTTGTTTCTTTTGAAATCATTCATTAGTTTTGAAAAATGATGATAGTAATACTCAATCGGTTCTCCATCATTAGAAGTAAACCTTTCCCATTCATTAAAAAACTTAGCCTTTTTGTCTTGAATCCCAATATCATAACCTTTCTTCATTTGCTGAACACGTAACCAGATTTTCTAAGCAATTTCACAACTATCAACAACAACATAGATGTCTTCAGGTAGACCCAGAAGTATAGTATGAATGGCTTGATCATCGGCTTCTACCTGTTTAAGTTCCTTTTTAGTGAGTTCTTCATCGGTCTGCTCGTGAAAAGTTTCATTAACAGGAACTTCACGGTCTGGATCACTTGGTTCAGGAAGCATTCGTCTAACATATGGACCATGCATAATGGAGTTGTAGATTAGCTTTCCATTTGGTTTACTCTTTTCATAATGAAGATGACGAGAAGACCACGAAACATAGTTGTCTTTGTTAAGAATAGGTGGACGGTTTTCAGAACCAGCAACATAAATGTATTATTGAGTCGACATTGCAAAAGTGATGTGAAATGATATGCAAGGATCTTAAGTAGGTAAAGTGATTGTTGTTGTGATACAAATCTAGTTCATGTGATTTTACAAGTCTTGATTAAATCGAGAAAACACGTGAGTATTTCGCGAGATTTTACTAAATCAAGAAAAAACCATGAAAATCAAATTGTTGTTGGTGAAATCGTTGTTGTTTTTAAATTATTTGAACTTTTGTTAACGATTTGTTGAGCTAAAAGGACTAACAATGAAAAATTTTAAGCTTAGAATGGTTCACGGTTGATTAAAGCACAAAGGAGGACTAACGGTGCGATTAAATCCAAGTTAAATGCTAAACAATTGTTAATTAAAGTTGCAGGGACTAATGATGCAAAAAATTTTCAACAATAAATGTTAAGAAACCAATAAAGGACAAAATCCAGGGACTAAATGTGCAACTTTAAAATTTATTTTAATAAAAACACGTTTTCCCTCTTTTTTTTCTTTCTTCTTCGTTTGAAATGACTAGAAATTGGTAACAAGGGTTTTTGCTACTCGCGGACTCGTGCAGTTATCGTCGATCAAAAACAAATACACCACGATGATTGTTGAAAGACCGCGATCATAATGATATAAGTTAGAAGACCCGCGAACAACTGAAGCTTGAAACCGAAAAACCCAAAGCAACTTGAAACGAACTAAAACGTGTATAATTTGCCTAAATTTTTGGTAAACTTCGCCTAAGCTTCCGGGTGGTATAATTCACCTTAGCCAAAATGTATAACTCGCCCCCAAGGAAGTGTATAATTCGCCTTGAAAAACTATGTATAGTTCGCCTTAAGACACTGTATAATTCGACCTAAAAAACTATGTATAGTTAAACTCTAGACATTGTATAATTCGCCTAACCAAAGGTTTACTATGCCTACGCTTGTGTTTAATTCGCCCAACAGTTGAGTGTTTACTTTGCCTAAGCTTGTGTTTAATTCGCCCAATACAACCAAAAACGTACGATGTCTTTGTTGTGGTCCTTGTACTCTTTTGTCAACACCTCAACGAAAACCAACAAAAAAACGTCCTTGTGTTTAAACCGTGGACCACACAAAGAGAATAAGCCAACCAAAAGCTTGAATAAGTTGTTTTTGATAAGCTTTAAGAACTAGCAAATAAGCCTCGAGAGGAACAACAAAAGAAGCTTTAATAAGCTCATGAATAAGTTGCGTTGAACTCGAAATAAGCTACAAAAAAGTTGACAAAGAAAGCTAGTATATATCCCGCGACTTTTAAGCTAAGAAAAAGCTTTGATAAGCTTATTTGAGATAAAAAAATAAGCCACGAATATAAACTAAAACACCAAATAAAACTACTAATAACTTGTGTTAACAAAGTTTATAGCAACACAAAAAAGTAGAAAAGCAACAATAACTAGTTGAGAACCAACAAATGTGTGTGTAACAATATTTGATTAGCCCATAAAAATGAAACTAAACGAAATTAGAAAGTGCAACAAATGTGTGCGTTGAACTCAAAGTTTCGAATATGAGCCGAATCAATAAGCCCATACAATGAAACGAAATAAGAAAAAGAAAACTGATTGTGAAACAGTAGGAAACTAGAATCAAGAGAAACGAGAGAATAAGCCCAAAATAAGTCAAACGATTAAGCTCAAAATAAGTTACCACAACAAAAACACTAAACCCATCCGAGGCTCTTGATACCACATGTTAGGATATCATTTCATCACCTCAAAACACAAGATAAGAAAAATCTTAAAGAGAGAAAGAGGGTTTAGAGAGAGAAATAAAAGAAAGAAAAATGATGACTTCCACTAGAAAGAAATGAGAAGCAACATCCTTCCTAACATTCTAGGAAGGGGTATTTATACTTAAATGAAGATAAGACCCTAAATGGGTCGTTTGGATTTATCTTGGGCCGGACCTAATACAAATGGGCTTAAGCCCGACACCTAGGCCCAATTAGCTTAAATGAATTCCCGTAAACTACGTTTTTCTTATATAAGGCTCGAGAATAATAATGACCATCACTTTACATAAAAACATGGCTAACAAAAAGGGAAACAAAAATCGACTATAAGGACAATGTACAAGAGTTCTCGTTATCTAGGGATGATGTGTCGTTGTGTGTAGGTACTATTTATTATCAAGTTTTACATTTATATTTAGCCGACTATACCTAAAAACAAGACTAACGGGCAGTGTACCCGATCAGATGTAGCTTCGTTGGTAAGTAGGGTGTCAATCACTAGGAGCGAGAGCGTTAATTCCTAATTCTATCAGTATTTTAGTTATCTAAGTTAAACCTAAAACTAATCCAAGGGGGGGTTTCAGCATGAAAGACTGACACAGTTTTGGGTATCTAACCTAAGGTTTTGATGACAAGTAAAGCAATAAACACATATAAGAAGATAAACAAACGACAGAGGAGCGGTCAAACACTAACGTAAGAAAAATATATCAACCATGAATAATTCGATAAAATGCAAGTTTGTTTAATAGTGCAATGATTGACTTATTTTGAAGGGCATATCATTCCTAGAGTTAGGCGGTACTTCTTCCTAAGACCTAGACACGTTAATTCTATCACAATTAGACGCATCCGCTTAAAGCAAGCATTTGTTGATTATAATCTATCTTAGGAGATTAGTAATGGTGCTCTTACTAAACCCTAGCTCATGGAGACTTTACCCACTTACTGCTTAACGGCTCTTTATATACTAGTAGTCCACTGTCCGAGTCCTTACCAATTGATTAGAACGTACTCGTTGGTACCAAGGTCACCTTATGGCTCAACTAAGCTCACAATCAAAGGGCAAAGATAGGTCAATATTTGTGATCCTATGATTCTAGATATATAAATTGCAATATAGAGAGCTATCCCGGACTCTTAGCCTACGCCCAAACAACACCGAAGTTGCAGCGCATTAAATATGTAGGACTAGACCCAGTTGAATGATAGGTCGCATACTTAAGCACGTAAATGAATATAAATTGATAAACATAAACAACAATCAACGATAAATTAAGCAATCAAGATAAACAAACCAAACATTAGATCTTCATAAACATGGCTGATACCTAAAGGTATCAGTCGATAGTCATTGTAAAAATACACACGGTTTGATATATGAACGATTAAAATAAAGAAACCTTAATCGAACGCGTATTCAGTTGCGCGAAGATTACAAGAGTTTTCCTATGATCTTGAGGCTCTTTTCTACCTCTAGGCTCCTTTAATCTCACATGCCGACTTGGTGGTTTATTAATTCACTTAGAAACCTAAAACTAAGTACGGTGTCGTCTATTTATAGGTCTGAACTAGTCGATACGTCATATCGATCAATGTTGATACAACGTATTGGTGATTTCATGGAGTAAGACACGGTTTGATATCATCAGAATATTTTATTACGATATATTCATACAGCGTATTATGCTCCTGATACGGAGTATTGGGTCTCCAATCCTTCGTGGTAATTTGTGAAGTGTAGGCACGATACTTCTATCTTCTTGAAGATTACCGCGCTTTGAGGTAAAACCATTGATTCTTATTCGTTGACCAAGTATTTAAAACGCGAATCGTGGATGTGGATACGGCGTATTCTTCAAATTCAGGCAATGGTCTTTTGATTCTCAAAGTCTTGAATACTCGTGAAGGTCTAGAATAGATACGGCGAATTTCTGTCAGATCCAATAGACTTTCTCAACTCTTCATTTAAGCTTCCAAAATGCGTGCCTTTTAGCATATCTTACCAAGTACACTATAAAAACAAAATTCTCAAATACAAACGCTTAAGTAACAATTCTTATGCAATAGTTTATACAAAATGGGATAATTACATAGTGATTAACTGAAGCTATAAAAAGGCCGTTATTGAGTGTCATCAGTGAGCCTATTGGGGGTACACCGTTAGGACATGAAGAGTACAGTATATGCAATATATATGGGCTCTCACGAAATATTTAAATGACCGTTAGGTTTTTATAACTAACTTTAACGGATATTTAAATGAATACTAAAGGGACTAAATTGAACAAAATCCAAACCTTATGGGTGCCTAGCAGTGAGCCGACCCATAAGAGTTATACAAGGGATGTTTGGGTTGGTTTAGGAGAGGAGAGAAAAGGAAAGTTTTATGGTTTCCTTGTTCACCAAGGACTAAGATTTGGGGCCTATATATACACCCCATCCTAGCTCATTAGTTATGCGATCACAATACTCAAAACCCAAAAAGATTTTCTGTTTTCTCTCCTCCTAAAATCCTTAACCGAATTCCCTTCTTTAATGTTTAGGTTTACCTTTTTTTTCTTGCTACGATTTTTTGTAAACCTAAAAGGGTTCTTTCGTGTGATTTGGTATCCCACAAACTCGACATCGATTTCAAGCAGGTTCAAAGGTTCGGTTTCAAGTTCTCCCAGCTCGACAACTATAAAAACCAACTAGGTTTCGGGTTTTCTGATTTTTGGTGAGCAAAATTTTAGTAAAACCCTAAATTTGATTTTTGATTTTTGTTCAATAATAACAAGAATGTATTTGTGATATTCGAATTCAAGAGACAAGGGGTTAAAACACTTGGTGTTTAAGAATAAAGTAAAGACAGCACTTGGCGAATTTGTTTTGACGTGTTTTGTAGCAACCGTAGAGGTGATACTTAATCACTAAATTTAAGAACAAGAATGATCTTTATTGACTTTTGTCAATAAACATATGTTTTCTTTTTCTTACTATATTTGTGTGTTAATCTTTGATATCAAACTAGATCATCCGCTGCGTACTCGTAGTAAACATGGTTTACTAGTTGTTAAATCCCAACAGTTTGGCATCATGAGTCCACTTGTTTTGGTTGTTATCGGTTACAAACTTATAAAACACGCTAGACTGCTAGAGAAAACTTTTATTTATTGATTTGACTAAAAATTATGGCAACAATATGCAACTCTTGCCATAAAGAATATATAAAAACGGAGAATCTTGGTATTATTACTAGCTAATATAGATTGAAAAAGAATAGATTTATAATTGAAAGTTAATTAAGTTTTGTTATTCTTTTCTTTTTCCCGGCCCTAAGACTCACACAATCATGTTATATGATGGATGTGGCGATCTAGGTACTCAAGTGGAAACCCTATGAGAGTCTTTTGTTTTCCGTTTGGAAGACTTTTTTTGAGACCTCCGGGCATTATGAGATTAATCTTTCTATATAGAGTTTGTCTTTACCTCATCCCCTCTTTCTGTCTGTTTTATGGTGCTTAGGTGTTATATCTCATGTGACTTATTACTATATGCAAAGATTTTTGAAATCATAAACGGATTAAATGCTTAAAGTGAAACTTGTTTTATTTAAACCAGAAGATTCTTGCGAGTTTATGTGTCATACGGGTGCAGTTCTCTATAATGTTGCGCTTATAAACGTGACTTCCCACGCCGAACTTACTCGAATCTTGGTTTAAATTTGTCTGTTAAATTACACACATAATTATTAACTCCTAGTGACCTGCTATTTGTTATTTGTAAAACTTGCTTTTGGACAAATAAATACGGACACAAAACTATGATACTTGTTTTCTTGGAAATTTAAAGTTTTTATGCTCTTATCAATAATGAATCACTACTGACCATGGCTTTAGTGGAAATCTAGGGTTTAATTGTCCTTTAATCTTTTCCCGCGCCACTACATGCTTTGGCATATGAGTCAGTTATTGGAAGAACTTGTGTCTTCGAACACATGTAAGAGTACAATATAGGGTTCAGTCAATTTTTAATGTTTTCCCGCGTTATTAGTACATTTAAAAACTATGTTAACAAAATGTTTTTCTTAAATTATGATACAAAGTTGTTTTACATGCTTCTTTGTACACTATTTTTTAACACATGTTTTCATAAACTTATGTGTATACCCCTATGTGAAATTTTAAATCTATGCCAACCAATTTAAGAACACTTGCACTTGGTGATGTGTGCTTTCCAAGTTTTAAATTTATAATACTAGAAATACGATTTTTACTAAAAATCACAACACCTCGGAAGTATAACCCGTTTCGTGAATAGTATAGCTTTAGTAAGTCCGGGTCGTTCCACAGAAAAAAAAAAAAACAATTTTTTGGAAAAAAAAAAGTTTAACAGTTTGTAAGTCAAAGTGCTAAGTTAATAAGATATCACGATACAAATAACCAAATCTTGCATATATCGGATATTATAACGAACGGATAATTAAAAGATAATTCAATCAAATGATTAAGGTATGTTTTTTTAGGAAATGATCACTTAGATAATGATGTGTTTGGAATAGTGTTTAAAATAGAGTTATCAGAAGTTATAAATCCTTTCGGCATTTAAATATAACTAGTGATTATATCGATTAATAACAACAAATCCTTCTGGCATTTATAAGTTATTATAACCAATATATTAGATGGATTGATAGTACACAAAAAAAAAGAACCCTTTCGGCCTATATTCTTATATAAAATATGTTTTACCAATTCAATAAACACATATCCAAACGCTCCATATCAAAGATCACATTATACCCAAACAAACATAAGATTACTACTCCATAATCAAAGAGATAAAGATCATAATAATCATATAAATTCTAGAAAACTTCATATTAAAAGAGTTGTAGAAATTATACCAACGTTTACAAGATCAAAGAAGGCGATTACAAGTTCTCCCAAACAAAAACTATTCTAAAACCCAAGCTATTGATTCCAATCGACCCGAACCCTTAAGGTGCTGTCACCACCCTTGAAATTCATGGTGGAATGATGAGAGAGTTGTTGTGGAAGTGTGTGTGAGGATGTGTGTAAAATGGGGTGGATTATGCCTCTATTTATAGGCTGAAATCGGGTCAGAAGTGCGGCGCACTTTATAAAAAGTGCGGCGTACTTAGGGAGTTAATGCACTCAGCATTTATTGGGACTTTAACCATTTCTTTGGGAAGTTTGAACGAAAGTGCGGCGCACAAGAAATATTGTGCGGCGGTTTTGGGAACTCGATCAGAAGTGCGACGCACAAGAGAAAACGTGCGCCGTACCTGGCATGTTCTGGATCTTCTTCTTGAGATTTGTATGTGATGATATGATAAGAGATGATTTCATCCCAAGCATCATAGGGAGGTATTTATAGGCTAGAGATTACTTGGGGACCAAGTTGGGAATGTATGTGGATGGATTATGGGCCAGATTCGCGAATTAATTGCATTTCCCTAAAGTATGTTGTACTCATTTGTAAAACTGGCTGCTTTAGTAATATTTTAGCTTGTGAACGTTTTTCTAGTTTGTAGATAAATAAATTCTACTTTCCATGGCCGCTGAATCAACCTCCAATCCGAGTTCCGTATGACGAGCTATGACCAAAACAGTGATACAGTGTCAGGAAGCTTCGAGTTTGAGTTATTTTCTTCCTACGCTCAATTCTTCGTGTATTCTTCCTATTCCTCCACGACATGTACCTAGATCATATAATAGCCATATACTTGATTAAGTACCAAAAGTTCATGAGAAATGATCAAATAAATGCAAATAACGTCTGTCGAAAATATTTAAATTTAGGCGTTATCAAATCCCTCCACACTTAGCTATTGCTTACCCCTTAGCAACTAAGCAAAAAAACTAGATCAATTTATCGGACATGAAAAAAATTCATTTAGCATTAACAAGTGTTTTACCATTTTTATAACTTATCAGGCCTATACATATAACAAGATACCTCCATAGGGAAAATATTGTTTTTAAATTCATGCGATCACTCATAAGGTTTTATATTTGTGAAGTCACTTAATTTCACATACATAATCTAGGTCGCTACCATAAATGCTTTGTACTAGACGCCATAACATGCCCGTTGCAGGGCGTGAGCGAACCTAGACAGAAATCTCAAAGAGGCAAAATGTGATAACGATGAGGGTGAATAGCAGATACTTGATTCCATGTGCCAGAACTTTGCCTTATACTTTGAACTTTTTTTTCATAACAGATACTACGATAACTAAGGCTGGCACAAAACTTCTTCTTCATCGAGCATATTTGTCTTGCTCTTGGGATACTTTGGGGATCTCAACACTAAAACCGAGTGCTGCAGATACATGATTGCATAGGGATTTATTCACCTCTTATCATACGACTTTGTCTATAAATTAACCTCACCGCGGTGTAGTAAATGATGATCAAGCACAAGTTCTGGAGCTACTAAATTATCGGCCCACTCATATAACTTTATACCAGTATCAATGTTCCAGAAAAGGCGATAAAGACCATACGTACACATCTATAACAACGGAATAGACACATATGACTGCATTCAACCCTAACTTATCAAGCGAAGGCAAAAAATATCATGGGTACACAAAGATGTATACCCCGACATTCTTTAGATCTATGAGGCGAACCTAACAATTTAAGTAGGTTGATTTATGTGCCAGTTAAAATGTCTATCAAGTAGAATTTGCCTTACTAAGCGTATGCATTTTTTAAGTTTTTGAAAAGCAATATATAAATTTTTAAAATTTTTAAATCTTCCAGAAAATATCAGTTGAAATTTGAAAATTTCTGCAGTGGAAAACATGGAGGACTGATTAATTTTTCCTATTTGCTATCCCCCACACTTAAAGTGAACATTGAGCCCTCAATGTGATAACAGATATAACAAGAAAATAGGAAAATAAAGGAAAACGTACTGTCCCGAGGCATAGATAATAGAGCTACGTTGGAGCTATCCTTGTGTGATTCCATTACGTTCTTTTTTTGTGAGGAGCGAGAGCTCCTCCACACTTAAGTAGAGCATTATGCGTAAAATTGAAACTTCCCGGGGCTCATAAGTGCTTTGCTGAATTATGAAGGATATGGCGCGAAACGAAGCGCCAAGCATGTGTATTCTACCACATGTAATATAATACTCCAATTATATAAGTCTCCAAGTGTAAAATGCCAACCACCAATCCAAGCTCCACTTGTTTTATTTAATCTGCAAAATAGACACAACTACAAGAAAAACATTAAATACAAAAGCGCACTTTCGTAGGCACCACGGTTGCATTTAGCGCATGCAACAAGCCTTTAAACCCCTCGGTGTCCTGAGTGGACGAGTTATAGTCTTGTGAGGGTTTCCAGCGAACACACCCACAAAGTTCGATAAATTTCTTTTTGGATGCAGAAATCGAGATACGCGACACACCGGCCGAATGCGTGACATACTTAAAGACTGCAAAGTTTTTTTGTTATATATATATATATATATATATATATATATATATATATATATATATATATATATATATTAGTTTTTTTATAGGTTTATTATTATTATTATTATTATTATTATTATTTACTATTACTACTTATTACTATTATTATTTGATTTAAAATTCCTTAATGATACGGTTTAAGTGGGAATGATCCACTCTTAAAGCTTGAGCGATTGTATTTTTGGAATATATTCATGGAATGGATATTCATTTGTTTTAATCACATGATAGTCCCTTTTTGATGTCTTAATAGGTTTATCTTTTTGATTTTATTGTTAACGATAATAGGAGAGGTGTAAACTTATATATGAGTTTTTGGAGATCCATCAAACTTTCACCTCCTGGTGAATACGCCATTCACTTGCTCGGTTTGAGCTTGAGGAGGAGGTTGTGGTTCAGTCCTATCGATTTGTTTTGAAGAGACGTTTTGAGACTTCGACCACTCATCCATTTTTCTTTCCATCTTTTTAATTTTAATTTGGAAATTCTTTTCATTTTGCTTTATTTTTAAAATCATATCATTAAGTGTTTTCTTGAAAACATACTTTTAACTCTTGATTCATCCAAAAATTTAGTCATTAATTTTTCAAAATAAATTTTAGATTGAGGTTCTTGGTTGATAGGTTTAGACCTTTTGTTAGGTAAAACACCGGTGGTTTTACCAATCCACGATCAAAAAGTTTATCATGAATGGTTCTCATGCTACAAATACATCTTTTGAAATCTTCGAGATCATTTTCACATCATTGTAATTCTGTGATGCATTTCTCAGAATCATTACGATCATAATGGGATTGGTAAGAATACGAGTCTTGAGAATTTCGGTTTTTATTACCTTCATATTGGATGTAATGACGTTCACACATCGGCGTGTCATCGTTCTTAGAAACGTGGTTAACATCGCGTATCTCATTCATCTCCTCTTTTAAGCTCTGGAATTGAGAATCCATTTTTATAGTTAGAGCTTCCAATTTTTCCATTAATCGATAATTATCATCATTACTATCATCTTCCCATCGGCGTAGAGAAACAGATTTTGATGATGTGTTATTTACGGAGATTTAGTGGACCAATCAAGATTGAAAAGGACTTTGTCCTCGAGATATTTAAAAGCTTGATTTGGAGTTTTGTAGAGGAAGATTCCTCCAGTTGTTATACCCAAGATTCCTTGAGTGGGTTCGTCTAGACCGTGGTAGAATATTTGAATAATAGCTCCCTTGGTTAGACCGTGCCCATGACATTTTTGAAGCATGCTCTTCAGTCGTAACCAAGCGTCGGTTAGACTTTCACATACGAGTTGAGAGAAATTTCTGATTTTAAGTAAAAGACAGTTAACGATGAAATGAAGTGGAAAGAATATGTTTATAATAGCGTTTTTTCTCATTTGTTCCCGACGATGTTATAGATTTCTTCATTAAGTTCGTTATACCAGTTTTAGCATATTCGTACTAAGGAAAAGGGAAATATCAAAAGCTTTACAGCTTCACTTTGAGTTTCATCGTATTTGAACATGTTGCAGATTGCGAGAAATTCACGGATGTGGTCATGCGGATCGGCCCGCAGATAACCATCGAATTTATTTTCCCGAATCATATTTAAGTGAGTACTATTGATAACAAAGTTGTCATCAACATTGGGTTGAACAATGGCAGAATTAGGAGTCGGTGCTACAGTCTTAGCACTTTCCCACATAGGTTGATCATCGGGATCGAGAATTATCTGTTTGGGTTCGACATCCTCTTCAGGTATATCTATGACGACAAAGTCATTAACGGAAGAATGTTGGGTTGAAGATTTGTGTGATTCACTCTCGATGGATTCTTTCTGGATAATTTTAATCTTATAAGTCCTTGTTTTTAAACTTTCATTTAATTTATATATTAGATTTACAAGTTGTTTTCCATAATATCGGGGATTTATACATACGTTAAGCATTTTGCAAAAAGACATTTTTATATATATAGTTAAGGCTAATAGGATAATATTCAAAATAATGTAAATTATTTTCATATATTTTTTTATAATTATTTTATTTTTATAGATTTATATATATATATATATATATATATATATATATATATATATATATATATATATATATATATTTTAATTTAATTATATATAGCAAATAAGGATAAATAAATAAAAGATTTTTTTTGGATAGGTACGACGTACTTTAGAAAAAGTGCGCCGGCTTTTCTTGGATTTTTTTTCCTAGAAAAAAAATATTATGAAAAACTAATAATTACAAATACGCAAGGCATATAATCAGATAAAATACATTTTGCAAATGATTATAGAACCTAAGACTAGCATATTGGTGGTTTTGGTTTTTGAAATAAGATTTTGTTTGTGAAAATTTGCAGAAAGTGCGGCGTACTTGGGTAAAGTACGTCGTACTTTCTGGTTTTCAGGAAAACCGGCGCACAAACAGGATGTGCGGCGTACTTCCTGAATAAAAAAAACAACTGTTGGGTTCCGTTTGCCAGAAAATGGTACGGCGGAGTTTGAAATTTTGTGAAACAAAATAGCACCAAAAACAAGCAACAAACTGATAACAACTTAACAATTCCCCGGCAACGGCGCAAAAACTGATGTGTGTTTTCCAAGCTTTAAATTTATAATACTAAATACCGATTTTTACTAAAAACACAACACTCGGGAAGTATACCCGTTCGTGTATAGTATAGCTTTAGGTAAGTCCAGGTCGTTTCACTGGAATTGAAGTTTTAAAAGTTTGTAATTAAGGTGCTCAGGTTAATAAGGTCATGTCACAGATCAATTTAACCAATCTGCATATATCGTATTATTATACAAAAAAACTAAATGAATAAGGTATGTTGTTTTAGGCAATGATCACTTAGATAATGGATGTGTTTAGAATAGTGTTTAAATAGAGTTATCAAAAGATAAAAAAAGTTATAAATCCTTTTGGCCTTTAAATATAACTAGTGATTATATCGATTAATAACAACAAATCCTTTCAGCCTTTATAAGTTATTATAACTAATATATTAGATGGATTGATAGAACACATATATAAAAGAACCCTTTCGGCCTATATTCTTATATAAAATATGTTTTACCAATTCAATAAACACATATCTAAACGCTCCATATCAAAGATCACATTATACCCAAACAAACATAAGATTACTACTCCATAATCAAAGAGATGAAGATCATAATAATCATATAAATTCCAGAAAACTTCATATTAAAAGCGTTGTAGAAATTATACCAACGTTTACAAGAACAAAGAGGCGATTACAAGTTCTCCCAAACCGAAAACAATTCTAGAAACCCAAGATTGATTCCATTCGACCCAACCCTTAAGGTGCTGTCCACCGCCCAATGAAATTCATGTGTAATGATGAGAAGATTGTTGTGGAAGTGTGTGTGAAGATGTGGTAAAAAGGGTGGATTATGCCTCTATTTATAGGCTAAAATCGGGTCAGAAGTGTGGTGCACTTTATAAAAAGTGTGGCGTACTTAGGGAGTTAATACACTCAGCATTTATTAGGACTTTAACTGTTTCTTTAGGAAGTTTGAACGAAAGTGCGGCGCACAAGAAATATTGTGCGGTGGTTTTGGGAACTCGATCAGAAGTGCGGCGCACAAGAGAAAAGTGCGCCGTACTTTGGAATTTTCTTGGATCTTCTTCTTGAGATTTGTATGTGATGATGATAAAGATTATTTTCCTCCCAACATCATAGGGAGGTATTTATAGGCTAGAGATTACTTGGGGACCAAGTTGGGAATGTATGTGGATGGATTATGGGTCAGATTTGCGAATTAATTGCATTTCCCTAAAGTATGTTGTACTCATTTGTAAAACCGCTTTCTTTAGTAATATATCAGCTTGTGAATGTTTTTCTAAGTTGTAGATAATTTAATTCTCTTTCCGTGCCGCTTAAATCCAACTCAACCGAGTTATGACCAAAACAGTGAACATGTGTCGGGAAGCTCTGAGTTTGAGTTATTTCTTCGTTTAAGCTTCAATTCTTCGGAGTCTTCCGTAGTCCTTCCACACATATAGCCTAGAACACATAATACAAATATAGCTTGATTAAGTACCAAAAGTTCATGAGAAATGATCAAATAAATGCAAATAACGCCGCCGAAAATATGTAATAATATTTAGGGCGTTATCAACTTTGGTTTGAGTATCTTCTGTTCTACCTGAGGCCTACCACCCCATGGCAATTTTTTTCATAGGTCAATCTGTATGTTAATTTTCACTTCTTTTTGTGATAACTTAACTCGAGTATGCATGGTCAGACCCTTGGACCGAGGCATTAAGATGAACAAAACATGTACATGACCTTACTAAGTGAGTAATTAACATATCATGTGTCTCATAAAACAAAGAGATGCATTTACAATGCAATAACGCTCGCGCTTACCTCTTTCTACTGTTTACATGTTGGAAGACCTTCTGTAATAATGGAGTCAAGTTAGATCTTAGTCCTATTAGTAATTTAATTGGGAATTAATTCTTTTAAGAATTTAATTATCGAAAATACTAATTAATTGAACCTTTTCTGATTGTAGATGACTACCTCAGTCGTAAACAATTCGGTTTTCAGGGGTTTATTTGAGAAACATAAATTAACTGGACCTAACTTTATCGACTTCTACCGACAACTTCGTATTGTGCTATCAGTTGAGAATAAGTTAAACTATCTAGGGCACCCAATCGCTGCGGCTCCTGTTCTAGCTCAAGCTGGACAACAAGTTCCTCTATAAGCTCTTGCAGCTCACGCTACATGGGTCAAAGGACAGAAGGAAATTGCTGGACTCATGCTTATGTCCATGGAACCAGATATCCAAAGGAATCTGGAAAACCTTGGTGCATATGACATACTACAAAAGTTAAAAACTTTTGCTCAACAAGCAGAGCAGGAACTTCTTCAAACCGTAAGAGAGTTTCACGCGTGCAAGCAGGAAGAAGGTCAGTCTGTAAGCTCTTATGTTCTCAAAATGAAGAGCTATATAGACAATTTGGAGAGTCTTGGTCATCCCGTGTCACTAAACGTTGCAGTGAGCCTAATCTTGGTCTCTTTGAGAAAGGAATATGACAGCTTTGTGCAAAACTATAATATGCACGACATGGGGAAAATGGTAACTGAGTTGCATGCCATGCTTAAGCTACATGAGCAAACTCTGCCAAAGAAAGATGCACCTACACTTCATGCAATTAGAGCATGCAAGTCCAGAAGAAAAATACCAAAAAACAAGAACCACATTGCTTTAGGGAAACAATCAATTAAAGGAAGTAAAAATTGCTTCTGCTTCTAAACCTAAGATTCTCCCTCCACCTAAGAAGGAAAATCCTGCTAAGGACTCAGTCTGTCGCCACTGCGGTGATACATGCCATTGGAAGCGAAACTGTCCCCGATATCTATCTGAGCTGCTATAGAAAAAGAATCTATCTCAGGGAGCTAGTACTTCAGGTATCTTTACTATAGAACTATTTTCTTTTCCTTGTAAATCTTGGGTATATGACACGGGTTGTGGAACTCACATCTGTAATACTACTCAGGAAATTAAGGGTAGTAGGAAGCTGAAGCCAGGAGCTTTGAGTCTTGTCATGAGGCATGTCAGTGTGCAGCCATCAAAGCTATTAGATCTCATCATTTGTGTTTCCCTAGTGGATTAGTTGTAATTTTGCACAATTGTCATTATGCTCCTTCTATCACTAGAGGAGTCATTTCAGTTTCCCGTTTGTATGACGATGGTTTTATTAACCGTTTTGATGATGATAATACAATTTCCATTTTCTAAGGAAATAAAATGGTTTTATTTAGATGTGTTCTAAGGGAGGAAACTGATGAAATGAATTTGTCTAATTTCTAAAACAAATTGATAGTTTTATGTATGTTGTTAGCAATAAAAGAGCCAAGTTAAACTTGGGCTCTTCTCTCTTGTGGCACTGTCGTCTTGGACACATTAGCAAGAAACGTATTGAGAAGTTGCAACTTGATGGACTTCTTAACTCAACTGACTTCCAGTCTTTTAAAAAGTGCATTTCATGCATGTCTGGAAAGATGGCACAAAAACCTTATTCACATCAAGTGGAAAGGGCTAAAGATCTATTAGGACTAATACACACCAATGTATGTGGCCCATTTAGAATTGTGTCAAGAAAAGGAGCTAGCTACTTCGTCACTTTCACTGACGACTTTAGTCGTTATGGTTATGTTTACTTGTTAAAGCATAAACATGAAGTGTTTGAAACTTTCAAAGTGTCTTAAAAGGAAGTATAAAACCAACTCGGGAAGACCATAAAATCACTACGTTCTGATCGTGGGGGGAGAGTATATGAGTCAAGAGTTTTTGGATCATCTTAAGGAGCATTGGATTATTGCCCATCGCACTACTCCTTACACGCCACAACATAATGGTGTGTCTGAGAGGAGAAATAGAACCCTACTAGATATGGTTCGCTCCATGACGAGTCAAACAACTCTTCTAAAGTCCTTTTGGGATTATACCCTTGAGTCTGTTACACGCATTCTCAACATGGTTCCAACTAAGAATGGTGAAATGACACCATATGAAGTATGGCATGGGCAAGCCTAACTTAAAAGTATGGGGTTATGAGGCACTTGTTAAGCGAGATACTCTTACCAAACTTGACAAATTAGAACCTAAATTTATTAAGTGTATCTTTATTGGATACACAAAGGAAACAATGGGTTATTCTTTCTAATACCCACCCGAGAATAAAATATTTGTTGCTCGGAATGCTGAATTCCTTGAGAATAGTCTTATAACTCAAGAAGCAAGTGGGAGTTTATAAGATCTTGAAATAATTCAAGAAGAAGATACGCATCCTTCTGAAAACACTAGCTCACATCAAGATGAGGGTGATCAATAAATTGATAAGCCTCTAAGTGATATCTTTCCCATTCGTAGGTCCACAATGTTGGGAAATTTATTGTAAAAGACTTAATACTGGTAGTATAACAGTTAAGTCTGGTAGTATTAGTTAGTTTTGCCAAGTACTATGTTAAGTCTGGCAGTACTAAAGTTACTATGTTAAGTCTGGCAGTACTATAGTTAGTACTTGCCTTATAGTTAAGTCTGTTTATGTAACAGAATAGTGATAATAGTTATCTTAGAGATATCTTAGGAAAGGATATGGATTATCCTTTCACACGTTTGTAAAGCCTATTAGGGTTTCCTTGGTATATAAAAGGAACCCTACGGCATAGTGTTTTATGCATCCAAACCTAATAGAAATCAATAGCAATATACGAAGTTAGTTTTACAATTGTTCTTCTTAGTATTTGTGTTAAGATTCCGCATTAGCATAAGTATTCATAGTCATTGTCTCTCACATAGTTAACTTGGATTTATTCAAGTTAGTTATTGTCATACAAAGGCTCAACAGATCCAAAACACCTTGGACCTACAAGTGGTATCAGAGCCACTAGAGGGACTTTGAGTAAGAAGAATCACAAGAACACAAACAATCACTTTCAGATCTAGAAAAATGTCTCAACCTGCTAATGATGATTACTCTCAACACCTTAGTGATGATGATGTATCAAACCATGAAGATGCATCAGACAATGGTGATGCAACCAATAAACCAAAACAACAACAACTCATCTCTACTGCAACCACTATCTCAAATATCAAACTCCCAATTCTAAAGAAGGAGGAGTATGATATATGGGCCATAGAGATGGAGCATTACCTTGAATATATCGATAATGATGTTTGGAAGGTAATTCAAAATGGAAATTCTAAGAAGAGAATTTCAACTAGAAAATATGGTGTCATTAGAGTACTTTCACCAGTATCTGCTGCAGAAATTCATGGCTGTTGAAAAGGATAGGAAGGCATAACCATCTTAACTTATGGCATTTCCCAAGGAACATCTGCGAAGATTTACCTGGAATGTATGATCTAAAGAGATTTGGGAAGCCATTAGGACTAGGTTTGGAGGTAATGCAAATTCAAAGAAGATGCATAAAGTTGTTCTAAAATAACAGTTTGAAGCATTTTCTATATCTAGTTCAGAAGGGTTGGAAAAAGGATACGATAGATTTCAATAGCTACTCTCACAGTTGGAAGCTCATGGTGCTGAAGTTTCAAATGAGGATGCCAATCATAAGTTTCTCATGGCTTTGCCTTCAGCTTGGTCAAATCTGGCAATGACAATGAGAACCAAACCAGAAATTGACACACTATCCATTGATGACTTGTACAATAATGTTAGGGTTTTTGAACAAGAAAATCAAGGTGGGCATCAAATTACAGTCTACCAGTGCTCAAAATGTTGCTTTTGTTTCACAAAGCAGGAGCAGCACTAATAAGGTTAAGTCTGGTCTTACTGGTACCTTCAGTACTTGCAATCATTCTACTTCTTCTTCCAATATTCCAGAAAGAGAAGCTCCTGCTGGGTTTGCTGATGAAGTTATTTATTCACTCTTTGCCAAACAATCTGAAGATTTAACTGTTTCATGAAGACACTAAACAGATTGAAGGGTGGGCATGACGAAATGACAATAAACTAGTCAGATAGCAATGATTGTTATTCGAATGAAGAAGTTTTATAAGAAGACTAGAAGGAGAGTCCGGATTGATGGAAACAAACCTGTTGGTTTTGACAAAAAGAAGCTTGAATGTTTCAAATGTCACAACACTGGTCATTTTGCTAGGGAACTGACCATCCGAAGGGGATAAATGAGAAAGAAGAGACTCTTTTTTATCAAGATCAAGGAGCTGGAAAGAAAGAGCAGAATCAGAACTGTTTGCTGAACTATGGATGATGGTGTTGTCAATTGGGAGAACTACAGTAGAGGAAAGAAGAAGACAAATCATGCACCATTGCAATCAAATAATGAGGTATCATTATGTTCTAAAACTTGCATTGATTCATATAATAAACTTAAAACACTGTGTGATGAACAAACAAATCAGTTAGGTGAACAAGAAGTAAAAATACTTGCCTATGATCAAGCTGTTAAGAAATTAGAAGCTCAAGTTGTTACTTTTCAAAAGAAGCAATTATCTTTAAATGAACAGCTTACATTTCAGGCAAATGAATTATATGAAAAAGATGAAAAGCTTAAAAAATATAGGAGAATAGGAATGAAAGCTGTAAAAGAAAAGGAACAATTGCAGAAAACAGTAGATTCATGGAAGAATTCTTCTAAAAACCTTTGGAAATTAGTTGATTCTGGTATGAGTTCAACTAGTAAAGTTGGCTTAGGGTATGAAATAAAATCAAACGATGAGGTTTTAAGCTATGAGGAAGAAATGAATCGTACTGTGTTTAATTGTACAGAAGAAGATTTTGTTGACAAACCTTTGTACAGTAGATTTTCAAAGACTGATAATTTCAAAGGAGTTCCACATCCCTTAACTGGGGACTATACTCCTCAACCACAACAGGAAATTGATGATTCTTTGTATGTTTATGGTAAAAAGGGACCTCAAAAGCCTAAAACTAGTATCTCAGATGACAAATTCAGTGAGAATTCTGTTACATCTAATGAAGAAGTCGTGTCTGCACCAAAACCAAAAGAAGCTGAACCTAGTTGTGTAACACACGTAAAAACTCCTAAGCAACCAATGAAAAATCAGGGGACACCTAAACTTAACGGAAAGAATTGGAATGAAATGATGAAAAGAAAACTAGGGGAAGGTTACTCTTTCATCAAGAAAAAGTGTTTTGTTTATGGTAGCCTAAGTCACTTGATCAGAGATTGTGACTTTTATGAGAAAAAAATGGCAAGAGAGGCTAAGCTTAAGAAATAAAGGGTTTTTAATACTGGTAATGGGGTGGCAAAACCAGTATGGAACAATGCAAACATGGTTAATCATGCTAATCGCTTTATACCTAGACCAGTACAACTCATTGCTGTTAGGCAAAATGTTAATTCTGTTAGACCTAATGATAATACTGGTAGGGCAAATGTTAATTCTGTGAGGTAAAATGTTAATTCTGTCAGGTCTAATGTTAATACTAGTAGTTTTAATGTTAATACTGCTAAAACTAAACAACCAATACATACATGTAACTCAAACAGTTTTAGTCCTGTAAGACCCCAAGTGAATAAGTTTAAACTAAGAAGTAATTTTTCAAAATCGCATTCACCTGTGAGAAGACCCATTGTTAGAAATACAGCAAAAATGTCTTATACTCATGCTGTAAAGGGAAATTGAGGCACTACTGTTAAGACCTTGGCAGGTTATAATTAGAGGAAAGCTAGACCAAACTCCAATTGTAATAGTGGATCCAATTTTATTCGAACTGTAAATGCTAAAGGACCACAAGGCATACCCAAGCCTAAAAAGGCATGGGTCCCTAAGTGAAACTAATTTCTATTTTTCATGTGCAGGATCATCCACTCAAGAACATAGAGGACAGAGGTATATTTGATAGTGGATGCTTAGGGCACATGACTCGTAACAAGGATCACCTGGATGATTTTAAAGAATGCAAAGGGAGATCTATTACCTTTGGAGGTAGCAAAGGCTACATAAGTGGTAAAGGCAGAATAAGAGTTGGTAATTTAGATTTTGATAGTGTGTCTTTTGTAAAAGAACTTGGGCATTTTAATCTTTTATCAATATCACAAATATGTGATAAGCAGCACACGGTTCTTTTTACTGAAACTGAATGTCTTGTTGTGTCTCCTGACTTTAAGATGCCTGATGAAAATCAGATACTTCTAAAGGTCCCTAGGCAACACAATATGTACAGTTTTGATATGAAGACACCAGCTCTCACAAAAGATTATGCTTGTTTGATTGCAAAAGCCACATATGGCACAGGAGGTTAGGTCATATAAATTTTAAAAACTTAAACAAACTAGTGAAGGGAAACCTTGTAAGAGATCTACCTTCCAAGGTTTTCAGAAATGACCATACATGTGTTGCCTGCCAAAAAGGTAAGCAACACAAGGCAACCTGTAAGGCTAAATTAGAAAGAACAATCACTGAGCCATTACACACCTTGCATATGGATCTTTTTGGACCTACTTCTGTAAAAAGCATTAATCATGCAAGTTATTGCCTTGTAATTACTGATGATTATACCAGATTTAGTTGGGTATTCTTCTTGGCTACTAAGGATGAAACTAGTGGCATCCTTCAGAACTTCTTTAGACAAATTAAAAACCAGCTTAATCACAGGGTTAAAATCATTAGATCGGATAATGGAACTGAATTTAAGAATAGGGATATGCTTGAATTTTGTGGGAACAAGGGAATAAAACAAGAGTATAGCAATGCCAGGACTCCACAGTAGAATGGGGTTGCTGAAAGAATGAACATGACCTTAATTGAGGCCGCTAGGACTATGCTAGCAGACTCACTCTTACCAACTACTTTTTAGGCAGAAGCAGTTAGTACTACTTGCTAAATCTTTAATAGGGTAAGAGTGACTAAACCTCAAAACAAAACTCCTTATGAGCTTTTGGGTGCCATGTTACCATTTTAGATACTCTAAGTGTGCTTGGCAAGTTTGATGGAAAGTGTGATGAGGGTTTCTTAGTTGGTTATTCACTAAATAGCAAAGCCTTTAGGGTATATAATTTAGTAACCAAAAAGGTAGAAGTAAATCTACGTGTAAAATTTCTTGAAGAAAAACATAATGTGAAATGAGTAGGTTATAGATGGATGTTTGATATTGATTATCTCACTGATTCTATGAACTATATTCCTGTGTCTTTGAAGAATCAAACTAACCTACATGCAGGTACTTCAGAAGTGACTAATAGTGCAGGTATTTAGGAATTATTAATTTTGTACTAAGTATAGTTCCTGCTGCTAGACATTTAAAGTTCATGCTGGTAGGTATGTAGTTCCTGCTGGTAGAGTTAATTTATAGTTCATGCTGTTAGTATAAAAGGGTTCCTGCTGGTAGC
>BQNB010062289.1:0-31326 GCA_026074375.1 Tanacetum coccineum | reverse complement strand
AATCTAATCATTATACTATCTACGAGCTAAAACTATTACAGCTTGGAAGTGACCGACACTTTTAGTGTTTCCAACAATACTTTTTATTATCGTAGATTTAAGTGATAAAGGCAAATTAGGATTTACACCAAATGGCCTTCCAATTTATATCAAATGATTTTAGCTAGCCACATCGGTTAGTTAACCACTCTTTTGGACCTATTTGCTAGCACTCACTTTTAGTGTTAGATACAATTAGTACACCATTTGAGCCATCCCGTTCATTTGAAAAAATCCAGAAAAATACAAAAATATATTTACACCTTTAACCTTAGCCTAACCCTTAGTTAAGTCTATGGATTGCTAGTTACTTGGTACGTATGACGTATTTTTGATGATTACTTGTTGACCACACTTTGTAATTGGTGTGTGTTGTTTCGACAAAGACGGAGGTAGCTACTCTTATTTGTAATTTTTGTGGTGTATGCTCATTCAAAGTGTGAGAGTGACGAAAGAGTTTGGTTGTGTGAAAAAAAGATAAAAAAATATAATAAAATAGCCAATGTGCTATAAATTATGAAGATGAAGGAAGAAGAAGTAAAATTAGGGTGTCGATGAGCCAATGTGCTTAGACGTGACACCGGTGATCGATCGAGAGGAAATTGGGTACGTAATCATTTTATTAGGATTGCGATGACTAGCAAATTTAGACTTAAGTTTATTATTCATTTGTAGAACAGAATCAAAAATATCCCATGCCTAACTCACAACCCTTGTTAACCCAAAAGCTTAACCCATAAAAGTCTTTTTGATATATTTACCGGTTGCTCACGCCCCATCAGATTTATTTTTGATACTTGTACAAGCCTATGGTATGACACGAAATCATGACTAAGCAAATGAGTGATTTACTTACACCACCACCCAAAAACAAAAATATCGAGTTTTGAGTGAATTCATCAAAAGTTCTTATTTTGTAAGGTGCTTAGTTGTGTTATGTAGTTTGAAAATCGTGCGGGTATTGTCAAGGATTCGTTTATAAACTTTGAAACAATAATTGTTCTTACTTGATCAACTATATTTTTATTAATCATTATCGAGAGGTTGTTGGGATTATTTATCTTAAATGTTAAACCTGCTTGAGGGCGAGCATAGCTTAAGTGTGGAGGAATTTAATAACGCTCAAATAAAGTATGTTTTAGGAAGCGTTATTTGTGCTTTTATATGAAATATTTGGTTAAATAAAGGAATTTTATTGCTAATATTTTTCAAAGTAAAGTTTACATGTTTGTAGCTAGCCTATATATGAATTAAAGTTCCATTACCCTCCAAGTCCGATCATTTGCCACTCTAATTGTATGCTTGAATCTTATGAATTGTCTTGTAATTGTTTGGAGTAATAACTTGTTAGATTACATGTTGATGAAACCTAAAAATGGATTTATAGGCCGAAAGGATTTCCGGTTAAGTTTCATAATTAACATGCTTAAAAAGACTTATTTGATCTTAAACTCAAGTATAGGCCGAAAGGACTCGTTGAAATTACTTGACATAATCATGTTTTTCATAACAATTGGATTAAAAATGGTTAGAAGGTTTGGTGTTCATAGGCCGAAAGGGATCACCATCATTTTAACATATATTTGTGGATTTGTGAAAGACACCATGGATCGAATCCATATAACCTATGTTTTTGTTAGTCATATAATCAAGTTTAACCAACGAATCAACCATCATATCAATGAAATAGAATTTAGTACAAGTATTGTTTTTCCCATGAAAGATTTTAAAGATATGTGTTTAGAAGTAATAGGGATCATGACAACCTATTTGCTTATTCCGTTATTATATAATGATTATTACCAAGTCCCGTAGAACGAACTCGACTTACCCAACTTTAATATGAATGAACGAGTATACTTGCTCGTATGAATTTTTGGTAGTTTAATTAGCCATGATTATAAATGTAAAACTTGCACCCGCTACCAAGCATTAAGTTTTTGGCTCCAAAAACTTGACTTTTCACAATATAAATGTAAAACCTCACGTTTTCTTCTTATTTCTTGTCTTCTTCCATCTTGGCTAACTACAAACATGTAAACTTCACTTTGCACAATATTAGCAATAAAATTCCTTTATTTAACCAAATATTTCATATAAAGCACAAATAACGCTTCCTAAAACATACTCGATTTGAGCGTTATCAATTCCTCGACATGATTCGAGCCGTTCGAATCAATGTACCTCTTTTCGACGTTTTAGCCAGAATGCCCAACTATGGAAAATTTCTCAAGGAACTCGTTAGTAACAAACACAAAATGTAACAAATTTCAGCCGTTTTCCTGAGCGATGAAAAGTTGCGCCTATGTACTTTAAAAACAAAGTTCTACCAAAACTTTAGACCCTGGTAAGGTTTTCTCCTTCCATATGTCACTTCAACAAAAGCTTTCTCATGTAATGCTTTAGCTTGCCCTTGGTAGCTCTCAGCATAAATCTCACTGCGTATTCTTATTCGCGGAAGTTATCACTCTCGAAACTCTCAAACCTACTAAAATGAGCGTATGATTAGCCCACCAATCATTCCAATATCCTGTTGGAATAGCTGAAAATATGCTCATTGAAGTTGGTAAATTCAACTTCCCTGCTGATTTCGTTATTCTCAAAATGGAAGAAGACAGTAAAGTTCCTATTATCTTAGGAAAATCTTTTCTTCACACTGCCGATGCAGTAATTCGAGTTAAACAGAAGCAACTCAATCTCGAAGTTTAAACTGAACGAATGATCTTTAATATCAATTCTGCGATGAAACATTCTTACTCGAATGATGATACATGTTTCAGTATTGATGTCAGTTCTACCAAAACTTAAAGACCCTGGAAGTTTTCTCATTCCATGTAACTTCAACAAAGCTTTCTCATGTCATGCTTTAGCTGACCTTGGTGCTAGCATAAATCTCATGCCGTATTCTTTATACGCGAAGTTATCTCTCGAAACTCTAAAACCTACTAAAATGAGCGTATGATTAGCCCACCAATCATTCCAATATCCTGTTGGAATAGCTGAAAATATGCTCATTGAAGTTGGTAAATTCAACTTCCCTGCTGATTTCGTTATTCTCAAAATGGAAGAAGACAGTAAAGTTCCCATTATCTTAGGAAAATCTTTTCTTCCGGTGATCATATCATCTCAGCTTTCTGAAGAAAACAAAAATAAACTCATCTCTATTCTTAAAAACACTAGCAAGCTTTGCTTGGAAAACCATAGACATTCCTGGAATATGTCCATCTTTCTGCAAACATAAAATTCAACTCTTAGAAGACAAAAAACCAATTGTGCAAAAACAAAGACGATTAAACTCAAACATGCAAGAAGTTGTGAAAAAAGAAATAGTGAAACTCCTTGATACAAGTATTATATATCCAATCGCCGATAGCCCTTAGGTAAGCCTCATTCACCGTATACCAAAGAAAGGTGGTATAACAGTTGTTACCAACGAAAGAGATGAACTTGTTTCAACAAGAACTATTACAGGCTGGCGAGTATGCATTGATTATCATAAACTCAATGAAGCAACTGCGAAGGACCACTTCCCTTTTCGAATCATGGATCAAATGTTAGAAAGACTCGCAGGAAATAAATACTTTTGTCTTCTCGATGGTTTTCCTAGATATTTTCAAATACCAATCGATCATATGGACCAAGAAAAAACAATGTTCACATGTCCTTTCGGCACATACGCTTATAGAAGAATGCCTTTTGGTTTATGTAATGCTCCGACTACTTTCCAAAGGTGCATGCTGGCTATCTTTCATGACATGATAGAAGAATCCGTCAAAGTATTCATGGACGATTTCTCCGTCTTTGGAAACTCTTTTGATAACTGTCTGAACAATCTAGATAAAATGCTTCAACGTTGCAAAGATGCACATCTTGTCCTTAACTGGGAAAATGTCACTTCATGGTAAAAGAAGGAATTGTGCTTAGACACAAGGTATCCGAAGCAGGCCTCGAAGTCGACAAAGCAAAGATCAACATAATCTCCAAACTTTCACCCCCCACTAATATCAAAGGTATTAGAAGTTTTCTAGGACATGCAGGTTTCTACCAAAGATTCTTTAAAGATTTCTCAAAAATCGCCCGTCCTCTCACCAAGTTGCTTGAAAAAGATACTCCATTCGAATTCAATGACGAATGTCACAACGCATTCAAGTTATTAAAAGAAAAACTCACATGTGATCCTGTGATCGTAAGTTCAAACTGGAATCTTCCGTTCGAACTGATGTGTGATGAAAGTGATTCACAGTTGGAGCAATCTTAGGTTAAAAAGATGGTAAAAACTTTCACCCAATCTACTTTGCAAGCAAAACTCTTAATGCAGCTCAACAGAACTATACAATCACTAAGCAAGAACTTATGGTTGTAGTCTTTACATTTAACAAATTTCGATCCTATCTGGTATTATCAAAGACGATCGTGCACACTGATCACTCAGCTCTTAGGCACCTATTCAATAAACAAGATGCTAAACCACACCTTATTCGTTGGATACTGCTTCTACAAGAATTTGATATCAAAATTAAAGACAAAAAAGGTACAGAAAAAGTTGCCACCGATAATTTATCTCGGATTGAAAATGATGAAACAACTGATGACAGTGAAGTCGACAATAACTTTCCTGGAGAAACTCTCATGGAAATAAACACTAGATACGAACCATGGTTCGCAGACTTTGCAAACTATTTGGTAAATGATATCATACCTAAAGGGATGACGTACCAGCAAAATAATTTTTTTCTCTGACCTCAGACACTACTTCTGGGAGGAACCCTACCTCTTCAAAGTATTTGACGGTATGATAAGACGATGTGTCTCCGAAGCAGAAACCCAAACCATTTTAGATCAATGTTACCACAGACCCACTAGTGGACATTATGGACCAAATAGAACTGCTAAAAAAGTTTTAGACTCAGGTTTTTACTGGCCATCTATCATCAAATAAGTTCATACTTAAGTTCGCCTTTGTGAAGCATGTCAAAAGATAGGAAATATTCAAAATGTGATGAGATGCCCTAAAACAGCATTCAAGTATGCGAAATTTTCAACATATGGGGTATTGATTTCATGGGATCCTTCCCAAAATCATATAAATTCGAATACATCTTAGTCGTTGTCGACTATGTATCTAAATGGGCCGAAACACAAGCTCAACCAACAAATGATGCCATAGTTGTTATTACTTTTCTGAAGAAACTATTTTATCGTTTTAGAATGCCTAAAGATGTCATAAGCGATCGGGGAACTTATTTCTGCAACAAGATAATGGAAAAAACCATGAAACGATATGGAGTTAACCACCGATTGTCTACATCGTACCACCCTTAAACAAGTGGTTAAGTTGAAAACACGAACAGAGCTCTTAAAAGAATTCTTGAAAAAACTGTTAAAGATAATCCTGCTATCTGGTCAAGAAAACTTGATGATGCTCTGTGGGCTTTTCATACTGCTTACAAGACACCAACCGGTACAACATCATACAAACTCGTATACGGTATAAACTGCCACCTAGTTAAAATTGAACACCGTGCATACTGGGCCCTGGAAATCTGTAACCCAGATTTGATCGCTACTGGTGAAAAACGAATGTTCCAATTACACGAGTTAGATGAATTCAGACATCAAGCTTATGAAAACTCTCGTCTATACAATGCAAGAACCAAAGTCTGGCATGACAAGAAACTCAAAATGAGAAAAGAATTCAAACATGGAAACAAAGTGTTGCTTTTTCACTCAAAATATAAATTCAAACAACCAAAACTCAGATCTTGCTTGCTAGGACCATACGTAGTAAAACACCAATATCCATCCGGATATATTGAACTATATAGAAAAGATGGAAAAACATTCATTGTCAACGGCCACAGACTAAAGCTTTATCATGAAGAAGATAATAATGACCAAAGGAAGCAGTCACACCCTTATTTCTGAAAGAATAAACTCTAGAAGCAGGAGTCTAGTTAATGACTCTCTTAAAAATTAAGCGTTTTTCGAGAGGCAACCCGTGCTTTATTTAAGTGTGGAGGAGTCCCTCCTCCATATAACTCCACTCATCTACTCTATTTTCATTTTCTAAGAAAAAAATATTTTCTGTTTGTGTGCTTTTGTATGTTTTCTTATGCAGGCTATATAGCTTAAGCCTGGAAAATTATGGCGTATGCTCAACGATAGCTCTTTCGCAGCTACATTTTTCTATGCCTCGAGAAGTACCATTTTCCCTTAATTTTCCCTATTTTCTAGTTTATCAGTTATCACATTGAGGACAATGTTCAACTTAAGTGTGGAGGGGAGCCAAATAGGAAAATTTAATCATACCCTTCCATGTTTACCGTGCCAAAAAATTTTCAACTAATATTTTATGAAAATCTCTAAAAAATAAATATTTTTTCTTTTTTTTAAATTTAAAATATGCTCTTTGTAAGGCAAGTCTAACCGGATTGACACTGTAACTAGCATAAAACCAGTCCACTAAATTGTAAGTTTAAGCCTTAAAAATGCGGGTATCCACCTTTGGTACCTAAGATAATTGATGCCTTTTGCTTGTTCGAGTTAAGGTTTGAATGCAATTGCAAGTGTCTCATCCGTCGTTACGACTCTGTATTTGTAATTTTGTTGCCTTTTCCGAAGCAATGGTATTGGTTGAAAATTATACGAGTAAGCCAGTAATTTAGTAGCTCTAGAACTTGTGCTTGATCATCATTTACTAGACCATAGTGAGATTAATTTCTAGACAAAAGCATCTGTTACGAGGTGTTATTAATCCAATAAGCTCTTGTATCTACATCACTCCCTTTTAGTGCTATTCCGCTAAAGAAATCAAAGTTGAAAGGAAAAAATTCTGTGCCAGCCTTTAGTTATAATGATCGGTTATTAAAAAAAGAGAAAAAAAAATAATATGGAAAGTTTAAATTTCAAGCGCTTAAGTTTCGGCATAAGAGATCAGTTTATGCTATTATCCATCATCAAATCATGTTATGCCCATTTGAGATTTTCTCTAGTGCTCACGCCTCATCGGTCATGTTTATGTGTCGTGTACAAACATATGGTAGCTATCTAGATTATGTTTGCGCATCTGAGTGTCTTCACAATTATAAACCCTATCTGAGTGGCTCGAGTGAATTAAAAATCAAACATATTCCTTTGTGAGGTGCTATGTTATGTGTCTATGCCTGGAATAGGTTATCTAAACTGTAAACACATGTGACAACCAATTTCTCCAAGTCACGAAAATGATACTTGTTTTTCTCGCTTTTTTAATATGCTTGAGGGCAAGCAACAGCTAAGTGTGGAGGGATTTGATAACGCCTTAATTATACATGTTTTTGGCGGCGTTATTTATATATATTTTATCATTTCTTGTGAACTTTCGATACTTAACAGCATGAATTATGTACAGGTTCACTTGAAGATATCCTGAACTAAAAAAGAACAGAGATCAAGTGTTTATAGTTATTGAGAAGCAAGATAGAAGAAAAGAAAGGACCAAAGCTGAAAAAGTCCAAAAGTACGTCACACATTTCCTTTGTGCGCCGCACTTCCTATCGAGTCCAAGAATTAAAGATAATTAAATGAAGTCTGCATTAACTCACCAAGTACGCCGCACAATTTCCTTTGTGCGCCGCACATTCTAGCAGCATTAACGAAATTCCACTACGACTCTTAAACCAAAGTATGCCGCACATTATTTCTTGTGCGCCGCCACACTTCGACCCAATTCTGCCTAATATAGAGTCGAATTTCACCACACTATTTATATCTAAATCAATCATCTCTTCATAAACCATTATCATTCCCTCCCATTCCCTCAATTACATTCCACTTCAAAACACTTGATGTTGAAGATTGAAGATCAAACCACGAAGAACGAAGAAGAACATCATAATATATAGAAGGAATAAAGGTTGTACTGTGATTCTATACTTGTTACGGGTAGAGTTTGATTTATATTCTTACCCGGATATAGTATGTTTCTTGTTATTCTTTTTTGTTATGAACTTCATAGCCATGCGAGGCTAAATATCTCTTTACTACTCGGTGAAGATAATATAATGAACAAGCATTTGGTATACTTATGATCTTGTTAATATTAAGCTTATGTTAAAATCCCATCGTGTCCAATCTTATCAACGTTGATTATCAACTTTGATTATATACTCACACCGGTATAGGTCGAAAGACCCGTTGTGTTGTGGAATAATATGTTTTAAAGATTTTGTCAATGATCTTTTTTATTGGTGACGAGAAATCACCTATGTAATTGGATAAGACACAAGAATAGATTTGATATAATGTGTAATGGGATTATTGAGTAGTGACATATTTGATCGAGTTAGCTAAATATAAGTCTTAAGTTAAACAAGTTAATTTGTGAAAACATTTTCTAACGAGAAAACCCTTTTTATAAATTAAAGTCCTACGTTTAAAATCGTAACTATCACCATTTCTTATGAGTTATATAAAATTATTCGAGTAGTCATCTTTCTCATTATTGAATTCAGTGCAGTTTAATTTAAGTCTGTTAAAGTTTATTTTTCATTTGATTATTCGAACACTACGCAAATCCTTATGGACGACCTGTTCTTACCTAGAAAGATTATACTACATACGTGGGTTATACTTTTACCCATGTGTTTCCATATAATAAATCGGCATTTTCAATCTTATAAATTTAAAGCTTTTGAAACACATCATTTCTCATCACCTCTCTTGGTTTTGTTCAATCACCAACACACACAAACACATAAATTTTCCAACTTTGATAAAAAAACATGAAGGATTGAGTGTTTCTACGTTGATTCAAATAGGCGTGGGTATATAAAACGAAACGTTTGGGTTGTCGGTTTCGTGTCGATCTCGTCTTCAAAATCCTTTTTGTAAGTCACTTTATTTAATAAAAATCTTGTACTTTGGAATGATAAATGATGCATATATGTTAGTTGTACGGTGCCTTTTTTAAAAATCAAACACGAAAAACGTTAACAAACCCTATAAAAAGGATTAAGTTTGGTTTCGAACATAAAGTAAAAGGGAAAACAAGGGTTTGATTCATTTTTTTAATATAGTGGTTGCGTTGGTGAAAAGACTTTATTTGCCTTTTATAGATTATAGCTTATTTGGTTTATTGATAAGCTTTAGAGAGCTTATTTTAGGCTTATATGGTTCAAAAATCACAAGGATAAAAATGGAAGTCTTTTTGATTATTTACTTCTTTTGTCATATTTTTATAGCTTATTTTGATAGCCTATTTTGATATCTAAAGGAACTACGTAGCTTATTAGCTAATTAAAAAGCTAAACATACTTGTTTTGAGCTTATGAGGCTCACGGCCCAATAAGTTGCGGATTATTGTGGACCTTATTATGGTTCGGCTTATTTTCATGGCTTGTGGTTAGAGCTTATTTTGATATTCAAGGTCTTGCATAGCTTAACAGCTAAACAAAATAAGCCCCAGATAGCTTATTTTGGGCTTAAGGTGCCACGACCTAATAAGCTAAGCCGAACCATGGCTTAGTATTGGTCCGTGAGCCTTGGCTTGTGTTGTGGGTTATTCATCTAACTTATATTGTTAATGGGCTTTAGTATTGGTCTTAAAGCGGGTTTTATAACTAGTAATAACATGTTGGACTACTAAGGCCCAATAAGTGAAAGCTAGTCATTTAAACACCTGGAATGGATCTTTGAGAACGATTTACACCCGTATAGTTAAGTTAGTCTTTGGAGAAAAAATAAATGAAAGTTTAAATTTCAAGGCTTAAGTTTTGGCATAAGAGATCAGTATATGCTATTCACCATCATCAATATCATGTTCTGCCCCTTTGAGATTTTGTCTGGTGCTCACGCCACATCGATCATTTTATGTGTCTAGTACAAGCCTATGGTAGCTATCTAGATTATGTCTGCACATCTGAGTGTCTTCACAAATATAAACCTTATCTGAGTGGCTCGAGTGAATTATAAATCACAAATTCATTTGTGAGGTGCTATGTTATGTGTCTATGACTGGAAAGTTATCTAAACCAGTAAACACTTGTGAAATCCAAATTTTCTCCACGTCACGATAAATGATCTTGTTTTTCTCGCTTTAATTGCTTGAGGGCAAGCAACAAACTAAGTGGAGGATTTGATAACCTTAAGTCTACATGTTTTTGGCGGCGTTATTTATATATTTTATCATTTCTCGTAAACTTTTGATACTTAATAGTATGATTCTGTGTAGGTTCACTTGAAGATATCCCGAGCTCAAAAAGAACAAAGATCAAGTGTTTGTAGTTATTGAGAAGCAAGATAGAAGAAAAGAAAGGAACAAAGCTTAAAAGACCCACAGTACCCTCTCCTTTCCTTTGTGCGCCGCACTTCCTCCCGAGTCCAAGAATTAAAGATAATTAAATGAAGTCTGCATTAACTCACCAAGTATGCCACATAATTTCCTTTGTGCGCCGCACATCCTAGTAGCATTAATGAAATTCCCACCGACTTAACCAAAGTACGCCACATAATATTTCTTATGCGCCGCACTTCGACCCAATTCCAGCCTATAAATAGAGACGAATTTCACACACTTTTTCATATCTCAAACTCAATCATCTCTTCATCAAACCATTATCATTCCTCTCAATTCCCTCAATCACATTCCACTTCATAAACACTTGAAGTTGAAGATTGAAGATCAAACCACAAAGAACGAAGAAGAACATCATAATATTTAGAAGGAATAAAGGTTGTACTACGATTCTATACTTCTTAAGGGTAGAGTTTGATCCTTATTCTTACTCGGACATAATATGTTTCTTGTTATTCTTCTTAATTTTGTTAAGAACTTCATAGCCATGAGAGGCTAAATCTCTCATGACTACTCGGTGATAATAATATAATGAATAAGCGTTTGGTATATTTACGATCTTGTTAATCTTAAGCTTATGTTAAAATCCCATCGTGTCCAATCTTATTAACTTTGATTATCAACATTGATGATATACTCACACCGGTATAGGTCAAAAACCCGTTGTGAATTATATAGTGTAACACCTCCAAAATTGGGTCGCAGCGGAATATGTTTCTGGGAGCGTTACTTCATAATACCATTGCACAAGTCATGAGAGAATGACCTCTAAGTGTCGTTTGAAAAGTATTCTTGTATTGTTTAGACTCCAATGCACATCATATAGGCCAAGCATCTAATTCACCCGAGAAAAACATGCTTAAAAGTGTCAACATTAAAGTTGGTGAGTTCATAGGTTTTTGTACAAATAACTGTAAATCCTAAAAACTATATATATAGGTTTACTGTGTTCCAAGTTTCGCCCATACAAGACTTGCAACGCATAAACCTACATATATAGGTTTCCTTAAAATATATATAATCCCAAATTGTTTCCAAGTATATATTGTAATGAGCACAATATCCCAAAATGTTTCAAATATATATTGTAATGAGCACAATATTCTAAAATGTATCCAAGTTTTGATTTCCACTAAATTCGAAGGCTAAACGTAAATCTTCATATGAGTATATTAAATCAAGATTACTATTACACTAATTATGGAACCGCTACGTAGACTCATATAAGTATGCCACTTTATTCAAGGCACCGTAAGGATTCAGATTCATCAGTATATCATATTTTACTTCGACAATGTTATAACGTTCGTTAGTTCGATCTCGAACTAGTGATAGCTAATCACCCGAACGAGGTAGTCACCCCTAAATAGATTATTTTTATACACTCCGCGCTACCCTCACAGTTAATTAACTAGTTCAATCCACTTAAAGCAAGATCCTAATCACTCGGGGTAACAGTTACAGAAATCCTTGGTTTTTCGAAAATAACGTAAACAAGCAATATATCCAATTTGTAAAATGAATTTCAAGCACAGGTAAATGAATTCAATACCAATCCTAAATTTGTAACAAGCATGTCTCACCATCCAAAAACATAATGAAAATCAGTAAACATGGGCTGATAAACTCACCTCGTTGAGTAAAATCGATAATGATATAATCCTAATGAAAACGCGTCACGCTAACGCCCGACATGCAACCTAGTTAAATAGGTCGTATGAGTACTCAGTATTTGAACTACAAACTACCTGATATAAATCCTTTTAGTTACCTCATACTATCGGACGAGCGGCTATCATAATTAAAGAGGTCGTGTTTGTGACAGTATGAAGGATGACTGAGGACACTTTAATCGTAAATCCAACCAACTCATCGATAACGCCACCCCAAGAAGTCCTCATTATGAAACTCCTATAATATAAAAACTTTGATTAATACTAAAACCACTATAAGTCTATAATATCTACATTCACCACTAATCGATTAAGAAATTCGTACTTATAAAGTAAAAACGTTTTATAATTGCCTCTTTAGTAAAAACGACATACTTTCGCGTTTTAAGTCCCGATTTTGACGTTTCTCTTTGTGCCCATCGGCATGTCGTATAAGACGAGTGATCAATATTTTAATTTTCAAAAATTTGGAACTTACTGAGTAACAGTATATTTTTACTGTTCAACAACAGACCCTAAGTATAGTTTTTATCAGTTTTAGTTGTCGAAAAACTCATAAAAAGTCGATCATATTCGTTATGCTTCATTTAGCGGTCTTACGAGCACGACTTCTTTTTTAGAAAGCTCTATCATATAAAAAGATGTTTTCTATAAATAAAATTCCCTGATGAACAGTAACTTTTTATAAAATTTATTTAAAAAAGTTTATTAATATAACTTAAAATTAGCGTATCTCCTTCGTTATAAATCGGTTTTTCGAGTTCTTTACATGCCCACGATCCTTGTGACATGTAGTATTTTATAAAAATATAAAATAAATTCTTTAATTTCGTATTTCAAACAGCCCCTAAAATAATTTTTGATAAAAATGTGTTTAAAATCGTTTTTATAACTTTTTAGTTTAACCCACTTTAGTGAGATTAATTTCTAGACAAAAGCATCTGTTACGAGGTGTTATTAATCCAATAAGCTCTTGTATCTACATCACTCCCTTTTAGTGCTATTCCGCTAAAGAAATCAAAGTTGAAAGGAAAAAATTCTGTGCCAGCCTTAGTTATAATGATGGTATAAAAAAAGAGAAAAAATAAATGAAAGTTTAAATTTCAAGGCTTAAGTTTCGGCATAAGAGATCAGTATATGCTATTAACCATCATCAATATCATGTTATGCCCCTTTGAGATTTTGTTTGGTGCTCACGCCACATCGATCATGTTTATGTGTCTAGTACAAGCCTATGGTAGCTATCTAGATTATGTCTGCACATCTGAGTGTCTTCACAAATATAAACCCTATCTGAGTGGCTCGAGTGAATTATAAATCACATATTCCTTTGTGAGGTGCTATGTTATGTGTCTATGCCTGGAAAGTTATCTAAACCAGTAAACACATGTGAAATCCAAATTTTCTCCACGTCACGATAAATGATCTTGTTTTTCTCGCTTTAATTGCTTGAGGGCAAGCAACAACTAAGTGTGGAGGGATTTGATAACGCCTTAATTATACATGTTTTTGGCGGTGTTATTTATATATTTTATCATTTCTCGTGAACTTTTGATACTTAATAGTATGATTATGTGTAGGTTCACTTGAAGATATCCCGAGCTCAAAAAGAACAAAGACCAAGTGTTTGTAGTTATTGAGAAGCAAGATAGAAGAAAAGAAAGGACCAAAGCTGAAAAAGTCCTAAAGTACGCCACACATTTCCTTTGTGCGCCGCACTTCCTATCGAGTCCAAGAATTAAAGATAATTAAATGAAGTCTGCATTAACTCACCAAGTATGCCACATAATTTCCTTTGTGCGCCGCACATCCTAGCAGCATTAATGAAATTCCCACCGACTTAACCAAAGTATGCCGCACAATATTTCTTGTGCGCCGCACTTCGACCCAATTCCTGCCTATAAATAGAGACGAATTTCACACACTTTTTCATATCTCAAACTCAATCATCTCTTCATCAAACCATTATCATTCCTCCCAATTCCCTCAATTACATTCCACTTCATAAACACTTGAAGTTGAAGAATGAAGATCAAACCACGAAGAACGAAGAAGAACATCATAATCTTTAGAAGGAATAAAGGTTGTAATACGATTCTATACTTCTTACGGGTAGAGTTTGATCCATATTCTTACCCAGACATAATATGTTTCTTGTTATTCTTCTTAATTTTGTTAAGAACTTCATAGCCATGAGAGGCCAAATCTCTCATGACTACTCGGTGATAATAATATAATGAATAAGCGTTTGGTATAATTACGATCTTGTTAATCTTAAGCTTATGTTAAAATCTCATCGTGTCCAATCTTATTAACTTTGATTATCAACATTGATGATATACTCACACCGGTATAGGTCGAAAGACCCGTTGTGAATTATATAGTTTTAAAGATTTGTCCATGATCTTTATTATTGGTGACGAGAAAACCCTTTTTATAAATTAAAGTCCTACGTTTAAAATCGTAACTATCACCATTTCTTATGAGTTATATAAAATTATTCGAGTAGTCATCTTTCTCATTATTGAATTCAGTTCAGTTTAATTTAAGTCTGTTAAAGTTTATTTTTCATCTGATTATTCGAACACTACACAAATCTTTATGGACGACATGTTCTTACCTAGAAAGATTATACTACATACGTGGGTTATAGTTTTACCCGTGTGTTTTCATATAATAAATAAGTATTTTCAATCCTATAAATTTAAAGCTTTTGAAACACATCATTTCTCTTCCTCTCTCTTGGTTTCGTCCGATCACCAACACACACAAACACATAGATTTTCCATCTTTGATAAAAAAAACATGAAGGATTGAGTGTTTCTGGGTTGATTCAAATAGGCGTGGGTATATAAAACACAACGTTTGGGTTGTCGGTTTCGTGTCAATCTCGTCTTCAAAACCCTTTTTGTAAGTCACTTTATTTCATAAAAACCTTGTACTTTTGAATGTATAAAGATGCATAGATGTTAGTTGTACGGTGCCTTTTCTAAAAATCAAACACGAAGAACGTACGAAACCCTATAAAAGGGTGCGTTTGGTTTCGAACATAAAGAAAAAGGGAAACAAGGGTTGATCATTTTAATATAGTGGTTGCGTTGGTGAAAAGACTTTATTTGCCTTTTATAGATTATAGCTTATTTGGTTTATTGATAAGCTTTAGAGAGCTTATTTTGGGCTTATATTGTTCAAAAATCACAAGGATAAAAAAGGAAGTGTTTTTTATTATTTACTTCTTTTGTCATATTTTTATAGCTTATTTTGATAGCCTATTTTGATATCTAAAGGAACTACGTAGCTTATTAGCTTATTAAAAAGCTAAACATACTTGTTTTGAGCTTATGAGGCTCACGGCCCAATAAGTTGCGGATTATTATGGACCTTATTATGGTTCGGCTTATTTTCATGGCTTGTGGTTAGAGCTTATTTTGATATTCAAGGTCTCGCGTAGCTTAATAGCTAAACAAAATAAGCCCCGGATAGCTTATTTTGGGCTTAAGGTGGCACGACCTAATAAGCTAAGCCGAACCATGGCTTAGTATTGGTCCGTGAGCCTTGGCTTGTGTTGTGGCTTATTCATCTAACTTATATTGTTAATGGGCTTTAGTATTGGTCTTAAAGCGGGTTTTATAACTAGTAACAACATGTTGGACTACTAAGGCCCAATAAGTGAAAGCTAGTCATTTAAACACCTGGAATGGATCTTTGAGAACGATTTACACCCGTGTAGTTAAGTTAGTCTTTGTAGAAATGTATTTTGATAAATCGTTACGAAAACGTAGATTTTGTAATTTTGTCGGAATTGATTGGTTTTAGGGAAAATGTTTGGAAAATGAGGTTTAAAACCTGGGAAAACATTTTATAAACAAACGGGTCATGCTGAAATTTTGTAAAAATATCATACTTAGAATCTTTTACAAAATTTCTACTTTCTTAAAAACCCTACAAAAAGACGAAATAATAAAATACTATTATTTTAATGAATTGACTAAAAAACGAAAAACATATTTTATAAAATATAAAACTTCTCTAAATAGTTTAGCGTAATGAAAAACGTGACTTTACCTATAATCTATACAATCTAAACTAGAAAATTTGAGGTCACCGCATGAATTACCGGAGTATACTCATAAATATCTATTATCTAAGCATTGTTATTTTACTTATCTATTTTCTTAAATAGTATAAGTGTATAGTATCTAAGGTACATACTTGGTATATCTTCTTCGAGTCTAAATCACCAACCACTACGCAACCAATACCACTAAAACCAGTAATACGAAAGAATTTTCAAAACTCCTATGCATCAAATTCAAATATCCATTTCAAACATAATTCTATATCAGTCAAATTGCTAGGTCATGTCTGGAAGCCGTTGTACATCGTTGTTTGACTATCATATCCTCTGTTATTTGTTATCTTTGTTAAGGTGAGTTCTCGTAGCCTCACTTTTAAACACTTTTCTGTTGAGGGAAAATGATACTCAAATGCTTTTCAATGCTTTTCATCTGTGCAAAACTTCTATTTCTTTTGAACAATGCTATGTGCCTATGATTGCTATGTGAATGTCATGAGGACTATTGGAACAAGTTCTGCGAAACAAATCATATTATGCATGAGTTCTATGTGAACTTCTATGCAAGCACAATTTTTCCGACCTGTGTTAGCTCTAGCTGGTAGGCCTTAGGTGCAGAGGACAATAAGCGCTCAGACCACTGTGAATGATTGGTATCATAGAACATGTTTTGAATCTATGTGAATGTTATGAATCTATTTGAAATGTTATGATCATTTGGAACATTGTGATAGCATGGGGTTGTTATGTTGAAATCAAAATCTATTGCATGGATTCTATTTTCATACTACACAATTGTCCACTACTTAAATTCTGGCACGACAACTGGGTTTACCTCTAAACCTACGAGCTCATCAACTTTATGTTGACCTTTTTTAGTATCATTTTCAGGTGATGCAATTGCTCGATAAGTTCAAGATAGAATGCCTTAGAGACCTAAGCAATCCCGTGAGGGATTATTGTTGAAGGATTTGTATTCGAGACTTGTTGTCACGCTAATGATCATAGATTATTCTAGACTTATCTTACCCCTATGTTGGTAGTTGGTTGTAATAAAATTAAACTATGTGTCATGTTCATCGACTATTTTGACACAAGTTTTCATACTTGTCGTCGGAGGATGTTGTGACACTGGTTGATATGCATTTAGATTTCTATATATTGTATCATGCGTTATGACGATTCCATCCTTCGTCTCGCCTCGTGTTTCCGCCATTGTCGGGTTGTGACAGATTGGTATCAGAGCACTAGTTATAGAGAACTAGATGGTTTGGCCTAGACTATAACCTAGGAACCTTCATATATTTGCATGATAGGATCTATGTGTGCCTATTACTTGCTTTACGCGTACGTATCGTCTATCGTCTATCGTATTAGTTAGATCAATCACTGGGCTGTGTGGGCTAGATACTGAGTACAACTGGGAAAGGACGCATCTATAAATACGGTGGCCAACGTAATTATGAGTGCATCACAACCCATGCGGACTTAGTTATCCCGCTTACTCAAAACGGTGATTGACACCATAGGACCGTTATTCGAGTTATAGCATACTAGGACTGTTATTTGAGCCATAATATATTAGGACCGTCGTTATGCGAAATTCTTCACCGACCTAATGATTACTTCTATCCTCCCTCGTGTAGATAATGGTTTCAACAATGACAACCCGCAATGCTAGTCGATGCAGAGGTGGAGGGACAAGTGAACATGATGGTCGAGAAGGTGCGAGGTCTGGAGATCAATTAGGGAGTGGTCGAGGTAGCCAAAGAGGTGGTCGAGATGGCCAAGAAAGTGATCAGGGTAGTCAAGGATTTAGTCGAGGTAACAGAGCGAATGGAGGTGGTGGTGGAGTCCCTGACTTTGCTACCATCATCGCTTAGCAGTTGCAAAACCTACTACCCACTATTTGTAGCAATATGAGGACACGCCACGGTTTAACAACCAAGGGAAGCATAAAACAAGTACAAAAACATCATCATGACAACAACCAGGGTAAATGTTAGGACTATGACAACATGTCCGAGGTGGTTGTTACATGTACAAGGACGTTCATGGATTTAACCTAAAGGATAATGATAGAAAGTGGTGGTTGCTATAGTCAACACGTCGCAGGATTTAGAAAATGTAATCGTCCAAGAAATATATGGTAATAGAGAGAACCAAAAGGTTAAGTACACTGCCGATTCTTTTATCGGTAAGGCACTAACCTGGTGGAACTCCTAGGTCCAGACTAGAGGTCAAGAAGCCGCAGTTGGCATGACCTGGGAAGACTTGAAGACTTTGACAAGAGAGGAGTTCTTTCCAAACAATGAGATGCAAAAGCTAGAAACTGAGTTTTGGTGTCACGTCATGGTCGGAGCTGGCCATGCCGTGTACATTGACAGATTCCATAAGCTTGCTAGGCTAGTCCCTCATTTGGTTACCCCTGTGAACAAAAGAATTAAGAGGTACATCTATGGCCTTGCTCTACAGATTCGTGCGATGGTGGTAGCAACAAAGCCAACAACAATTCAGAGTGGTGTACTAAAACTTGAAATGCTAACCGATGAGGCAATTAGGAATGGAGCGTTGAAGAAGGTTACTAAGAAGAGAGGGAATAATGGAGAGCCAAGTAAGGTATGAAAAATGTTAGGGATGATTACAAGAGGTCTAGGACATGCACGGGTTTGTTTTTTATTTTTTTTTGCCACAATCACAAACCCTTGTTAGGAATTAGTAACAACGGGTGGTACTTCAACCCAAAATGCCCCAAACTACAAGTATCACCATCAACCTGAGGTACCTTCTCGTTTGTGTACAAACTATAACTGATTCGGGCACATTGCCAAGGATTGTAAGGTAGGGCCTAGAGTAGTGAATCCCCTGAATGCTAGAAACATGACTGCTGCTCGAAGGGCGTATTATGAATGTGGTGGTACTGACCATTACAAGACAGCATGTCCTAGGTTGAATCGAGCCCCAAGACCAGGAGGAAACCATCCAAATGAAGTAATGGTTGTCGAGGGAGGACAAGGTCGTGGAAACAATGGCAACAAGTACATGGAAGGGCTTTTGTGATGGGATCAGAGGAGGCTCTCCAGGACCCAAACATAGTGACAGGTATGTTCACTTTAAACAATCACTATGCCTTGACTCTATTCGATTCTAATGCCGACTATAGCTTTGTTTCCACTACTTTCATATCTCTGTTAGACATAGAGCCGAGTAACTTAGGTTTTAGTTACGAGATCAAAATAGCTAGCGGTCAACTAGTAGAGATCAATAAGGTTATTCGAGGTTGCAAACTGGAGATAGAATGTCTCGTCTTTGATATCGACTTGCACCGTTTAGACATGAAAGTTTTGATGTAATCGTAGGGATGGACTGGTTGTCCAGGCACAAGGCCGAGATCGTTTTCCATGAGAAGGTAGTTAGGATTCCACTTCCAAATGGAAAAATACTTAGAGTCTTAGGAGAAAAGCCAGAAGAGAAGGTGAGACATTCTAAAAGTGCAAAGGTCAAAGAGCAGAAATTGAAGGACATAGTTGTCGTTAGAAACTTTTCCAAGGTATTTCCTGACGACCTATAAGGTAGTTATAAAAATGTTTGAAGGGTTATAATAGTTTAGGGGGTGGCTTGTATAAATAAATAGAGAGTTAGAGTAAAATCGACAAGGTTTTCACGACACATAAGTTTGGTAGATAATATAAATCACCCCCGTTTACAACGAGATTCAAAAGAAAGTACAACACAAATTTCTATAGGAAATAGAGTCTAAGAAAGTTCCCGCTTAGGTTTCACTAGGTTGTACGAGAAGGTCTCTCCCTAAACATTAACATTATTTGCCATGACACTAGAGTCTCCACAAGTTTTTCCTTTCCATTGCTTATTCACTTGGTTCTGATTCTTCCTTTTTGGACAACCATTCTTGTAATGTCCTAGCCTTTCACACTCATAACAGGTAACTTCAGCCTTTTGTTTGCCACTGAGGGCCTTTGCTTCGCTCTCGGGACTAGGGTCCTACAATCTCTAGCTTGATGACCAACCCACTTACAATTGCCACATTTTGTCGTACACGAGCTAGTGTGGTAAAACATGCACTTGTTACACAATGGTAGATTTCCAACATAGCCTTTCTTGTTGCTGGGCTTGGCAGTGTGTGCTCTAATCACTTTATGTCCCTTGTTTTGGCTAGAACTTCTACCGTGGTCACATTCCTACTTCCTCTTGTTGCTAGCATTCTTTGCTACCTTGTATTTCTGTTGTTCGACCCGGTTCATTAAGTCGCGAGCCACGCGGGTCTTTGCTTCGTAGATAGAAATAGTCTCGATAGCATTAGCCACTCGCTGGGCTACAATTTGCTCGATTTCCGCCAAACTCATCCCTTGATTCGTAGTTGACATTGTTTCCTTAAGATCACAAGGAAAAATAATATATAATGAGATTTTATCCAAGGTAAAATCACGATATGCATTGAGCACAACGTATATATAAAGTGAGACCATGACACACAGAGGTATAAGATAAAAAAAATGACGATGTAATAAATAAATCAACGTTATAAAATAGCGTAATCATAACCAACAATGTAGGTTAATACTTAATACATCATTTTACATGAATAAGAGAGTACAAGTTTTTCATTAACGCTACCAACCGAGTACCACTCAAATTTAGTAGGATACAATCTAAAAGAAGCTACAAATGACGCTAATATATCTGTCTATGGACCAAGGTGGCCCATCCTCAAGATCCCAGAAAGCTAGCCTCATGTCTGCTCACAGACTCCGTAGTCTACCATCTCAAGACTGATCGGTCCATGCCAACAACTCCTGTAACTCTCTGACTTCCTTTTCAGGATACTCTGCACGAAGCTGTGACCGTGTGAACCTGTCTCTCGCAATCCTAAGTGACTCTCGAGTAACCACATCATGTTGCTCTAATGATCCAACTCTAGCATGAAGGGTCATCGTCTCCTACATGGGAGATGCCAAACTAGCACACAGGGTCTCTATGTTATCTCCAACTGACTCAATATGCTCTGGTGATAGTGGTACTGCTATTGGTGGTGGTGATGGTGGTGGTACTGCTGTTGGTGGTGGTGAGGGCGATCTGGATCTCTTACGAGATGAGGATGGTAAAAGTGATGGTGATGGTGAAGTTAATGATATCAAGAGTGATGGTGGTGATGATAATGATGGTATCTCTGATGGAAGTAGTGGATGACATGTAGATGGTGATGCAGTTCTCCATCGATCCATGGCTTCTTTGTAGCCTAGTGGCATCAAGATCTCCTTTCTCAGTCGACAGGCAAAGGCAGAGGTAGTTGGTAGAGGTCAGGTAGGTGGTGGATGAACAACTAATGTCGAAGCAGTCTAGGTGTGGAGTGACTCAGTAGTCTCACTCAGATCCTCGTCTGATGAGTCGTCACCAGAATCCAGTAGGTAGCCATATAAAGCCGGTGTGCGATCCAGTGATGGTGGTGCGGGTCTAACAGGTAAGGTAGTAATATTATCGTCAGAATCAGATACGATGACAAATGGAGAAAATACTCTAGCATGTAGTGTAGTAGCAGGAAAAGGTGTGAGACGTGGTGTGGTCATAGTGTTATGACAATGCAGGGTTTTATATAAGTATAGTATATAAGACAAGTGTAGAAATATCCGCAAGATATGCTAAGCACGTATATAAATCATGTAAGAAAATACTATACGCACTAGTGTATAAACATGAAAAGTTTTATATGATGCAATGTTTGTGAAAAAGGTTATAGTCCAGGTAAAAATATATGACCTGGTTCTCTATAACCTTGGCTCTAGATACCAATCTGTAACACCCCCAAAATGTGTAGCAACGGAATGGTAACCGGGGGCATTATTTCATAATACAATAGCACAAGATATAAGAGAACGACCTCTAAATGAGTCGTTTAAAAACTAATACATTGGAATAATGGAAATTGTTTGTTACAAAAGCACAACGGCTTAACATGTTCACTTGTAAATAGGCCTAAAATATAACCAAACGAGGAATGATAGTGTGCATTATATAGAATCCAATAATTATTCATGAAAAAGTTTAGAACTCAATTATCACATCAAGTACGATCAAGCAAGCTTATTCACAATAAAAAACATGCTTAAAGTGTCAACAAAAAGTGCTAGAGTTCTTAGGTTAAAGTATGTATAAATGTGAGACGTAAGAGTTCGAATGTGTGAAATAATGAACATATACAAAATCACTAAATTTAATTACGATAGCATTAAGCTACATGACACAAAAAGCTACAACTATCTATTGTATGCATATATATTCAAAAATGTACCCGTGTAGATTTCAACCCCGCAAACATCCAAAAATTGGATATGTATACACTCCCTTAGTTCCGTCGACCGAAGCATAAGCAAGACTTTACCCGAACAGGGGATGTTAATCCAAATAGAATCTATTATAACACACGCCTTTACTCCAAGTAATTAATATTCATGATACTGGGCATAAATGGTTTCTCGCTACTTATAAACTCGTATCTGTTTAAAAAGAATACTTGCGTCCAAATGTAAAAACAAAGTATGATCGATCACACCCCGAGATTTGTAAAGTGTTGTTAAACAAGTAAAGTGGGGCTATAAACTCACCTTAAGTGATGGAAGTGATTTTAGAAAAATCAACAAAGAATGTCGTCGCAAAGGACCGGTATGCAACCTATTTAATTACACGTCTATTTAGAATAGCGCATGTAAATATAAAACAATGCACTATATTTTATCATGTTATATCACCACCTCATAGTTTTAGTCTTAGCTTATAAATCAAAATAATGATTTCCTTAAGTTTACCACTTTTATTATTATTACAACGACAATATATACCACTACTTTAGCACCAACTAGCCGATCCGCGTAATATTCTTTCTCACATTCTTGCTCTATATTTTATCATGTATATACCACCTCAAGTTATTAGGTCTATGCTTATAAATCAAAATAATGATTTACCTTAAGTTTACACTTTTATTATTATTTACAACGAAATATATAACATATATTATATATATATAGTATATTATTTTATAATATAATATTTATAAAGTTTTAAAACGGTAAGAATATCTTATTAGTGATGCTATATTATTTTCTAAGGTTTTTATAGTCCAAACGGACCCAAAACGTCTGAAAACACTATTTTACTATTCATGTCAGGAACATACATTTTTAAAAAGTATGCATAAATTTTCATGTCATTGTCCGAAAATAGTCCAAGTTTGATTAAGAATTACTCTTCCGTCTTACACTTTCGGGCTTCAAAACCTGTACAACTTTACCGAAAAATCATTCTGAGCAAGTTTCTAGTTTTATACTTAAGCCGGTTCGGAATCGAAAACGGTTAAAATTACGAAATTAAATTCTGCCAGATTCGCCCAAAAAAAACTGGTTTTGTCGGTATTGTTTCAAATCTTGTTTTGACCATAACTTCTTCGTTTTACATTCGTTTTTTGCGTTCTTTATATGCACGAAATCGTATTAAGATGAACTAGTGTACTTTAACTCGTTAAAAAATCCCTAACCTACTATATGGAATAGGATGTTAAGGGAGGTGTTTTATACACTTCAAAACTATAATTTTTATCTCCTTTACACACAACAACATCCTCTAATCTAACCACTTCAACCTCTACCACAATCAACACATCCAAACTAACCTAATCCCATCTAAATCTTTCTAATATAATGAAATAACTTATAAAATCAAATAAGCTAGATTATAAATAATAAACATGACAACATGCTTAATAATCATAAGTAAGTAGTGTTCTTGATTTCTTTGCAAATATTTATAAAAGTTTACTAGTTGGTGATATAACATATAATCATGATGTTTATGTACAAAATAGATAATGTAAGTATAGAAATATGTATAAACATAATCAAGATGTATGAAAATTACAAGAGATTATGGAGAATGCTTACAAAGCAAATAAACCCTCGGCTTTGATTTTTAACCCAAGAACTTAATAAAAACCCCAACTTGAATAACAAAACCCTAACTTAAATCTTGATAAACACTTGCTTAAACTTGAAACCCTAACATAGAAATCAACTTAGAACACCTTAGTATTGAACCTTGAACACACTTGATTGCTTGTAATATCAAGAAAATAGAAACTATGAAATTGTTTATGGCTATGCTATAAGCCGTGGCTTATGTTGGAGAGGAAGAGAGATATGTTTAATTTTTTCCAAGTGAATAAGTGAAGTGAAAAGCTATTGCAAGTAACATCTTATATAGTAGAAATATCTAAGGGACACAATCCTAATTTCTTCATGAAATCTAAGGGGCGTAGGCTTATGTAAGAGATGGAAGAGTGTTGGTTTGGTTGTGTAAGAGTTGTGGTAAAAAGTCTTGCTAGTTGCATAAATATCTAAGTATTTAGCACATGGTATATCTAGAACAAAACTTGGTATTTGATTTATGAATTATAAAAGGGTAGCCAGTTTTGGTTGGCTATTAAGGGGAGGGAAACGTTAAATTTTAGATAAGGTATAAATATTGTGGGTATTGGTAAAGGTGGTATAATTTATATGCATGCATAAAAGCTCAAAATGCGAAACGTAAACGTTTTACGTAACGTATAAAAATAAAATATGAAAAGTTATAAATTATATTCGTAATAATTATATAACACTTGTTGGACGTAAACTTTTATTTATTTAATGCCAGTTTACGTTGATTGTTGATTTTTGGTTTACGCGATTTAACTTAACGGTTGAAATTAAAAGTAAACGCGTAAAAGTTCAAAGTAAATAGTTTGAGTTTATTAACGTAACATGACCTGAAATTGTGGGTTGTCACACTGGGTATCACAAAATCTTTAAGGGGATAATATAAGCAGAACACTTTGATTCTAGGCACAATAAATCAAAGCAAGAACGCAGAGGAATTTTATGTTTTTCTTATGTTTCGTGAGTCCAAATGTTTCTGTTAATAAACATAAACTAATGACAGTTCAAAAACGGTTAAAAGTAGTTAAAGTCGGTTAAAACCAAACAGTCACAACATTTCACCAACAGACATGTTGGATGCGTTTTGACAAAAAAATTTGGTAAGACCTTTAATACCGATTCATAAAAATCGTTTAGGTTTTGGGACGCTGCCCCACCTCGACCCCTACCTGTTGACCTGGTAGCGAGACCTTAGCAAGGGGCTCTGCCCCTTGACCCTGCAAGGGGGGCGACTCCCTTGACCCCCACATTTTTTCATGGTCGAAAACACATTAGCTCAACGAGTATGCACTCCACACTTCCTTAACTCGTATCCGAGCTGAATATGAAATCTCATTGGTCTTTAGTAATCGCAGTTACCTAAAATAGTTGATGACACTAAAATTACCAACAAATCCCCACCTTATTTTAGTGTATATATATGAATATATATACAAGTATATAAAAGCAAACATAATGAAACAAACAAATGCATAAATGAAAGCGATTGAATTTTCATCTTAGTATAATACACATTCCAAATACTCATGAATCGAGGTGTTGTAATGATTGAATCTGTCAACCCATTTGAATACATGAAAATACTATACACATAAGTTTTTACAACACTCTAATGCTCGTACTTGACACTATTACCAGCCATGTGTCCTTATCCATTAATAAACATATAGGAAGCCAAGTCCAAGCTTCTTAAAGTGGCAAAACTTCATGCTCACATAGGTGGTCCTTTAGTCTTGCACCTGCATTTGCAATTTTTCCAAAGAACCATTATGAATATATTCTTCAACCTAACCATCACTTGCAGGTTTGAACACATACCTCGAGAAGATAAACACACGTGTTCCAATCTCTACCTATGAGTTGTCCACATTGAATTTAGCTTCTAACATTGTATTAGAAGGGAATTGGGTATCTCATATGTAGTAGATCTAGATGGACTTTAATTCCATCCCTATCACTGACTTAATCACTAAGTCCCTAGCTAATGTCTTCGTCAAGTGGTCAGCTAGATTATGTTGTTACCGAACAAACTCAATAGATATCACACCATTCATGATTAGCTCCCTAATCACATTTTTACCAACACCCAAGTGTCTATACTTGCCATTGTATATTTGACTATAAGCTTTAGCCAATGTGGCAGCACTATCATAATGGATAGAAATCAACGATTTTAGTTTTGGCCATATTGGAATCTTATGTATCAAGTTTCTTAGCCATTATGCTTCTTTACCAGTAGCAGCTAATGCTACAAACTCAGATTCCATGGTAGAACTAGTTATGCATGTTTGCTTCTTGGAAGCCCATGAAATGGCACCTCCCCTAAGCAGGAATACCCATCCACTAGTAGAAGATGAATCTTTAACATGATTTATCTAGCTAGCATCTGAATAACCTTTTAACATCGAATGATTTCCAACATATGATAAACCCTAATTTATAGTACCGTTCAACTCCTTGAATACCCTTGTTATTGCACGCTAATGATGTCTACTAGGATTACTAGTAAACCTGCTCAATCTACCAACTGCATAAGAAATATCAGGTCTAGTGCTCATCATAACATACATAAAACATCTAATGGCTATTGAGTATTCGAGCTGATCCATAGGTTTACTTGTATTTGGCACAAGCTTTTCTACCGGATCCATGAGAGTACTCACCCGAGAAAAATCTTCACGATTTAATTCCTTGAGTATTTTCTCAATATAGTGAGATTGTGTAATTACAATCACTTTATTCTCATGCTTAATCTTAATACCAAGACTAACGTCTGCTTCTCCCGTATCCTTCCTGGAAAACTTTGATGACAAAAACTTCTTAGTTTTATCAACTTGATTTTGGTCATTAACATATATCAACGTGTCATCAACATATAGACAAATTATAACACCTTTACCAGAGCCATCAAATTTGCAATATACATATTTGTCAAATTGGTTTAGAAGAAAACTACTTGACAACACAACCTTATCAAACTTTTGATGCTACTGCTTAGGTGCTTGTTTTAGCTCATACAATGACTTAACCAGCTTAGACACATTATGCTTATTATCTAGCATAACAAATCCTTTCGGTTACTTCATATACACTTCTTCTTTCAAATCACCATTTAAAAAAATGTTATTTTGACATCCATTTGATGGATCACTAGATTGTGAATAGCTTCTAAAGATAACAACAATTTAATAGTAGTGATACGAGCAACTGGTATGTAGGTATCGAAGTAATCAATCCTTTCCTTTTGTCTAAAGCCATGGATTACCAATCGAGCCTTAAACTTGTCAATTGTTCCATCGACTTTCATCTTCCTTTTGAAGATGCATTTGGAACCTAATGGTTTGCAACCTGGTGGTAAATCAGACAAGACCCATGTATTATTTTCCATAATTGAACCAATTTCATCATCTATTGCCTCTTTCCAGAAAGCAACATCTTAAGATTACATAGCTTCATTATAGGTTCTAAGATCCTCCTCTGTACTATAACAATAAGAGTATTGAGATCCAATTTGATCTCTTGATCCCTTAATTAAATATAGCTGAAAATCAGAACCATATGATTTAGCTTTTCTAGCTTTTTTACCTTTACGAGGTTTGGGAGTCTCACTTGGTACATCATTTGAATGATCATCCCTTTGAGATTCATCTGAATTTGGTATAATATCCTTTGGTCTAGGTATTGAAGAGAGATGATTCTCATCAAATATTGCATCTCTTGATTCTACAATTATGTTAATAGAAACAGAGTCATTAGGTTCAATAACATAAAAACTATATGCCTTGGAATGCTCAGCATATCCAACAAAGATGTAATCAATACCCTTTTCACCCAAAGTTTTCCTTTTTGGGTCAGGAAGCCTAACAACGGCCCTACAACCCTAAACCCGCAAAAATGTCAGGTTGGGTCGTTTCTTATACCAAAGTTCATATAGGGTAGTCTTGTTCCTTTTATTAGGAACCCTATTCAATAAATACCAAGCTGTTAACATGGCTTCTCCCCAGAATCCGTCACTTAAACTCGAGTAAAACAACATGACATTAACCATTTCTTTAAGAGCTCTATTTTTCCTTTCAGCCATACCATTTTGTTGTGGCGTGTGTAACAATTCAAATTTTCACATCATTTTACATCAATAAACTCTCAACCATTTATTTTAACTTTTACGCGTTTACTTTTAAGTTCAGCCGTTAAGTTAAATCGCGTAAACTACAAATCAACAATCAACGTAAACCGACATCAAACATATAAAAGTTTACGTTCAATAAGTGTTATATAATTATTAGGAAGATAATTCATAACTTTTCAAATTTTATTTTTATACTTTACGTAAAACGTTTACGGTTTGCATTTTGGAGCCATTTTCCATGCATGTAAACCGTTCTACCTTTCTATACTTCAACAAATAGCCACCATAATACCCAATACCCAAAATTTACAAAATCACCACACACTTATAAGCCAAAATCAGCCCCCTCCTAAATAATTCACACCAAACCCACTAACTTATACAAGGCTTATTTAACTATATCCTTTAACCAAGTAAAAGCCTTAGCGTATTACCGATTGTACGTAATCGACCAAGAAGTTTTCTTTTCCTCTTTTGGCTTACTTACACATGGAAACCAGAAGGAACAAACAACCATGTGCATGCTTGATAAATCACTTTCCATCAAGTCCTACATTGTCATACTAGTGCTTAGTTTATTATATAAGCCTTACCACCTTTCCCTTTATAATCAAACACATCTCTTACATCTCATTTCACCAAGAAAATCACAAGTAAACTTCCTTTCTAGGCATCCAAACTCACAGCTCAAAATCATAACACAAAAGAATTCATAGTTTTCATTTTCTTGACATTACAAGTATACAAGGTTAATCAATGGTATAATCTAAGGTGTTCCTAGTGTTTTGCAAGTTAAAGATCAAGCATAATCAAGGGTTTTTCAAGAATACAAGTTAGGGTTATGATAAGCAATGATTTGGGTTTTGATAAGGATATTGTGTTTAGAATCTAATCTTAGGTTTAGATTGTGTTCATTCTCATTAATACACTCAAGGTCCATCATTATTCCTCATACTTGCATTTCCAATATTTTCATAGATACATATTGTTTATTTAGTTACATCACCATCTAGTTATTATTTTATAAAGTTTACAAATAAACCAAGGTTTATACATAATCAAATAAATATATGTTCATGGTGAAAATGTGTTTAAAATATGCTAGAATGCAAGAACACATTTTATTTTGTATATTACAAGTGTTGGTTAATTTATATAATTAATTGTTACAGATTTATTTATATAGTTTTATAAATATATAATTGTTCTAGACATTTTATTAAATATATTAGAAGAGAAATAGATAGACATAATTTGGTGGACTTTAATTATATAAAACATGTTGTATTGGTTAATTTAGAGGATTTGTAATAATTAAAACATGACAAAAATCAGAAAATAAATACACATATATATTAATTTCGGACAGAAGGTATTTTCTGTTTTGACATGATTTTCTAGACAGTTTATAAACATGAAAATGTGTTAGTAAGTGTTAAGACGAATCCGTATATATAAAGAACTTGAAAACAGAGTTAAAACGAAGGAGATACGGATTTATAGAGATTTCGGTAACATAAAAACTTATCACAACTTTTGAAAAGCTGTTAAAAACTGTAAGAGTCTGTATCGATTTTAAAACGTGATTTTGAGGGCTTTCGGGTCCTATTCGGCTTAAGTATAAAGCTACAAACTTGTTCGAAATGATGTTTTACTTTAAAAAACAAGTTTTCGAGATCTAAAAGTGTATAGAAAGTAATTAAATCAACTTGGAAACTAGATAACTTTTTATATAAAATTTCCTGCACATAGTATAAAATGATGTGAGCTGATGGAACATTAAAATAGCATTTTCGGACGTTTTCGGGTCTGTTTGGACTATAAAAACCTTACGAAATTATATAATATTACATATATAATATTTATATACGTTTTAAACTTTATAAATATTATTTTATAAATTATTTAAACTTTATATAAATGCCGTTACAAAATAATAAAAATACTAAATCAAGCGAGATGACTATAATTTAATTTCTAGCTATTAGAAAATATTTCGAAGACATATACTTGGTCATTTATTTACAAACGTAACTTAAAATTGTTTCGACTTATAAACTAAACAAAAACTATTAGGTGGTGATATAACTTTATAATATACATTGTTGTAATTATTTTAAATACATCATACTCATAAGACCTATAATTAATTAGGTTGCATTCCGGGTCATCTGTGATGTTTCACTTTGTTGATTTTCTATAATTAACACATTTCACTTGAAGTGAGTTTATTGCCCCGCTTTAACTATTTACAACTGCTTTATAAATCTCGGGGTGAGATACATTGCTTGTTTTTAGTTATGGACGCAAAAACTTTACTTTCTTTGAAATGATTACGGATTAGCCTAAGTAGCATGAGTGATGTGTTGTAGTGTAGGGTTGTTTTTTATATGATTCAAGTTTTAAATTTATATTTTGCCGACTCAATCAAAAATAACACTTTAACGGGTAGTGTACCCGATCGGTAGTAGTTTCGTGGTAAGTAGGGTGTCGATCACTGAGAGCGAGGTTAAATCTATTAATTTAATTAATATCTTGGCTATATAATCTATGTTAATTATATTCTAATCCTATGTTAAACCTATGTCAGTCTAAATCCTAATTCTAATGGAAAAGGGGGGTTTTCAGCCTAAGAGACTAGCACGGTTTGGTTGGTGACTACAATCAATTCAAGAAACTGTTACCCACACAAGCTAATTAACAAAAGATAAAAGAGCGGTCGAACCTTATATAAGAAAACTGTATTAACCATTATTAATCCGATTAGAACGTTGGTTTGTTTATTAAGTGCAACGATTTCTTCTCTCGAGGTGGCATATCATTCTTAAGACTTAGGCGTTACATCATCCTAAGACCTAGATACGTTAAACCTGTCACAATTAAAGCATCCGCATAAAGCATCCTTATTTGCTTATTATAATCTATCTTAGGGATTAAAGCAATGGTGATCTTGTTAAACCCTAGCTCATAGAGACTTTACCCACTTACCGCTTAATGGCAATCTATCCAATAGAATCAGAACGTTATTTGTTAAATTATCTAGGTCACCTGCTAGTCAACACGATCAATAAACCATTGGCAATATCCAATTA
>BQNB010062288.1:809-36136 GCA_026074375.1 Tanacetum coccineum | reverse complement strand
TGTATCTAGCGCTGTGTATTATGAAGTAGCACCCCATGTGGTATTCCGCTGCGTTGTTGTAAATTTTGGGGGTGTTACATATACGATGTCAACATTCTCAAGAAGCGCTGAGAGTGCTAGATATAATCCTAAAGGAAGAGGCAACGAGACCCAAGACTATACCAAACACCCTCAGACTCCTCAAGTATCTGTTGCATCGGGATTTTGCGAATGAAGAAAGCATTTTCAGTCCTCACAAACTTCTACCAACCATCCAAACAACAAACATTCAACAACCCAAACCACAGATTTAGCACAATGGTCCAACAATCTAGCTAATAAAATACAAATGTTGTAAAGCTTAAGAACCTAAAAAACCACTTGCCAAATTCTACTTTCTCTAAGCTCTAATTACATGAACATGAACTTATCAAAAACCTTGCACAAACACATATACACAAATCTAATAATAGCATGCATGCCGGAAAAAAACCATATATACAAACCATATAAATTCATCACACACAAATATAACGCAACTTACAACAAACCATATAAAATCAAAAGCCGCAATCATATATTAAACTCAACAGAAACATTACACAAACATAAATACATACATACAAATCCGGAAGATAAGAGCATAAATCAAAATATCATAAATGCATTAACAATTTATAATAGAAAAACACAAACAAACTAAAATGCATCATACAACAACATACATGCATAAACTGTGATTCATTTCAACCAAAACCTCTAAAACAATTTCAGATATAATAGAGCAAATCAAAAAAATTAAAGACCGAACCTTTCTGCGAAAGCGTCATTCCTGGCACTCGGCGCATGTCTTTGATCAACACCGGTTCCGTCACTCGTATCTAACGTAGAATGGAGGAAATGGGCATTGACCTCCCCTCGGGGATCAGTGTGGAATACTTCACTTACCACGTGCTTCTTGGCGAGGATGATGAATCTTTTTTTTCTACCTCTGTCACTCTATCTTTGTTAGTGCCTTATATTAATAACTGATGAATCAAAAACAAACTGGCTTTGCAATCAACGAATTCTTTGATTTGAAAAGCTCCTTTCCTAATCGACCTCTCGCCTTCCGTTATTTGATCTTTTTATAGATCTTCTTATCTCATTTTGTGTGTGTGAGTTTTTGTGTGAAAAAAGTGACAAATGAAAGTGTCAATTGGTTGTGTCCAGCATTTGCAGTTGCTATTTTGTCTTTGTTGCACTCTCCATTAAACTGTGACATGCACCATCTGTTTTCCAAGAGCTGTGTGTTTTGGTGGCTTTTTTTGTGACAAGTTTTGGCCTGTATGTCATTTTTGGGACCTATCATGAAGGAATCTTGGCATCAGTAAGTTTGGCATGAGTCTTTTAGGCGTCCTTTCTTCATGTCATTTTTGGCATTTATGCTTGTTTCTCATGGTCTGGTTTCTTGTCATTTTGAGATAGAATGCTCCTAAGTGGTAGGTTTTAGTCTCTTTTTCTTTGTTTTGTTTGTATTTTTTGTTTAGGGTCCCATTCTCTCTTAATCATCTTGTTAATAGAGTGGGGCGCCTTGTTTTGTATCGTTGTCTTTCTCGAGGTTTTAATAGTATGTTGCCTTTTAAAAAAAAAGTGACAAATGAAAAGATGAAATACCTGAAAATATGACGATGAAAGTCGCCATCCAAATTAAGTTGCAGATTAGTGGAAAACGCACTAACTCTGACCATTATTTTAATCCTCTAGGTCATCGGCTCAGCTCAATTTGTAAACAGTGTCAGGTCAAATCGCGGCTCCACATTGCATCCAAGTTGATGCCCTCTTTCAAGCCGATAATCGACTCAACGACTTTTCAACAATGTCGGCTTATTTAAAACTTGAATAAATGTTACATTGCACAACATGATAGATTAGTTTTTATAAGACCGGGCCATATGGTTCTCCGTTAAACTCAAAGTCCAAACCATCATCATTTGTGGTAATGCTACATTGGCACTTAGGAATTGATTGACAACTTTTCTTGTTAAGCATTGGTGGTGACGTCCAACGAGAAACATTATTTATTAACTGTCTCAAAAATCGATATTTACAAACAAGCACCAAAATGCTAAATGGAACATACATCTTTATATCAAACACTATACTTAAATTATTATTTTAATCAGCTATAATGTGTATAAAAAAAAGTTTAAAACCAAAGTGTACATAGATGACCAACAACAACATTTAATAGAGTGAGTCTAGATAGACGGTGGGAGGGGAAAGTATCTCTCTCCGTAGTTTGGGGCCATTGTCACATGGTTGATTGGATCCTCGTCAACAATCTCTAAATTCACATACATTTATACTACCATCCATCCATCCATTCAGACTTTTTTTTTTATCAAACACCTTCACTGAAACATCTCAGTCAACCAATTATATCCACCATTTTCAACTGCAACTGCTATTTCTTCACACACGCATTCTATTTCAGGTTTTAACATTTTTTACATTGACTTAAACCCTTCTCCCCTATTTTCTAGCTCTAAATTAATGTTAGTGACATACTGTAAAAAACTACTTTACTTTAAGATACTCACATTTTTCAATCTTGGTTATAACTAGAGAGATTGAAATTTTGTACAATATAAGTTTTTTTTTGTTGTTGCTTTTAGTATTGTTATATATATTTTATTTTTTTTGTTTTAAAAGAAAAAAAGAAAAAAAAAACTATTTGATACAAGTTTACAACTTTGATACTTTTAATCAAGAAAGATTGAGAAAGTTGAGTATCATAAAGATAAATTTGCATAAAGTTAAGTAACTTTTTATGTCATCTGTCCTTACGTTTATTGTGTGTTTATTTTCTTAGAATGTGATATTATAATTGGAAGTATATGTCCATGGTCCCCAAAAACAGATGACCATATCGAAAAAGCCTATTCTAATCTTTTTACTAGTTGTAGGTAACGCAATGCCTTTAAAGTATTGATAACATTTGTAACAGTAATTCAATTTAAAACTGCAGATTTTTTAGGAAGAAATTTAATTGGTGATTAGTCGAAAAGCAGGCAATGCAATGCAGGTCTGTTACTCACCACAGTTAGGATCCGTAAGTAAGAGTTCGGCTTCTTTACGTAATTCGGGTGCTTATACGAGTCCCGGAACACCTGACTATGGGGATGGTAACAATATGGGAGCTTTTCAAAAGGGTTGGTGTTCTGAGAGAGTACCTTTAAGTAATAGTAGTAGAAGGCATATCAGTGCTGCAGCATTGATGCCGTTTAATAGTGGGAGGACGTTGCCGTCAAAATGGGATGATGCTGAGAGGTGGATTACGAGTCCTGTGTCGGGGTTTGGTGTTTGTAAGAGTTTAGCTCCACCGACAAATAGAAGGCCTAAAGCGAAGAGTGGACCGTTGGGTGGGACTGGGACGCCTGGGGTTGGTTACTTTGCGGGTTATTCGCCTGCTGTCCCGGTTCTTGAAGGTGGGAGTAATAAAATTTTTCTTGCGGGGTCGCCACTTACCACGGGTGTTTTAGTTCCTGATGGTTTAGCGTTTCGTCAGGGCGGTGGGATGAATGGTGGTCATACTGCGTATGGGATGGTTCAGTCGGGTAATGTACCTGGATGGTCTGAGTTGTTGCTTGAGCCTGCGTATCCTGATTCTCAAGGTATAAACTTCCATCCTTTTGCCGTTGGATGACTCCTTTTAGACTGTTTATTGGCTATATTAAGTATTCAATATCAGATGATTACCTACTTGACATGGATTGATGACATATAGTCATGCACTAAAAGCAGGGACGGAACTTTGAACGTTTTCTATGGAGGGGCGAACTTGAAAACTATTTATTTTAAGGGGGTGATATACACTACAATGATTTTTTGTATAAAAATGACTAAAATCATATATAAAAGGTTATAAAATATACATAGGGTCGAAAAAAAAATTAGGGGGGACAACCCCCTCGGTCCCTTCTAAGTTCCGTCCCTGACTAAAAGTTTAATATGTGGAGAGAGATTTAAACACATCTATTACAAGACAAACACGCATAGTAGCAGTTGAATGTCAACAAGATTTCTGTAGTAGTGGAGCTTAATCTTGTTGGTGGATTCTTTAATCAATGATATTATACTAAAAGTTCTGAACACTTATGCTAATCACGAGTAAGCTATCTTATACTAGATATAATTTTAGACTTTCTAAATACATTTTACTGTAATCATCATAGTCGTACCTCTTGTTATTAAAGATCATAAATGAACATAACTCGAATACTCTATATTTTTCTTGAAAAGCAAAGACACACGACTATTGTCTAACCTACTCTATGCTTATATTTAGTACTGGCCTATAATATTTTGTATTGGCTACATAATACATGCGTACTTGTTACATATATTGGAGTTACATGACCACATCGGCTGGTCTCTCCCTGACTCCATAACGTGATTTATAGGCTCACCCAATTTTGCTTTTGACATTTATTTGTCTTGCGCAAAATTTCTAGATATTTAGTTAATGCACATGTTAATGTAGTTTGGCCTGGCCAGCATTTAAAGCATGTCACAACAATCAAATTTTTTGACTGAATTGCATGTTAATTAAAAAATTTAAGGATTGAGATTTGTTTGTGCCTTCTGTCTCATATCTGTCACATTTGTATCTTATGCTGTTTCTACTTCTCAGCATACGTCCCCATTACATTTCCGATTCCAGGTTCCTAGTTTTTTATTATAGCTGTGTTATACCATGTAGCAGGTCTTATATCATGCAACTTTAAGTTGAAATCTTCTGTCATCGGTAAAGACATTTTAGTTACCTGCATTCACTGATAGACTATTGCAACATCATCATATTATTACCTCGTTTATCACAAAACTCCCGCCAGTGTTTTTGTATAAGATGGCTGCTTGTGACTCATATATCAACGTGCAGATGAGAAGTCGGATGAAAATGGTGTTTCCCGTATCGTTTCACGACGAGATATGGCAACTCAAATGAGCCCTGTGTGCAGTCCAGAATCCTCTCCTCCATATATTGCTTCACCTGTAGAACGTGGCAATCACCATTCTGCTAGATTAGAAATCAGAGATGTACAGGTAGACAAAGGAGCCACTATGACAATACAATCTAAAAGACACAGGAGAATGAAGATTAATCGATCACCAGAGGCTAATGACTTAGCTTTGGCATGGAATGCGACAGATGGAGCAATGCAAGTGTCAAAGTATGTCTCGTACAATCCCCTTTCAACTCTTTCTGTGAACATGTACATCATTTTCATTTCATTCTGAAATATTAGGGAGAGATAATTAGCGTCAACATCTAAGTTAATGGGAACTATTCTCAGCAGCCAATCAACCAGTTTTTTGCATCTGCTGGACCTTTTTTGTCCTGGTGCATGCTGTCTATAATAAAGAGTGAAACTTTATGCTTCATTGCTTTGTAAACGTCATTGCCATATGTAAGAATTAACTTTATCTGTTACTTCACCTTCAATTCCTTGATGCATTTCCAATTAGTTAACGAAGGTGTGGCAAGTTGACATAGATTTCAAGCCTTATCTGAACTTTACAACTTCTTTGGATCAAGTACCTTTCCAAAATAAGCTAATAGAATGTTTCAGAACTCTGGTCTAGGTTTCTGAATTCTTATTTTTTTTAATCCCAAATCAACCCATTATCTAATTCCAACCAAAAGTTCATTGCCCGACTGACCACCAGCTATGCTATATGGATGTACATGTTCTCATCGACGGTCAACTTGTGCATAAAATGAGTGTACAGTAACAGTGATTTATTATTATAAATATAATGGATAAGGAGATACCTAAAAGGTGGAACTGTGGAAATGGCACCAATTGAGAAGATATGAATTTTTTGAGATGTTTTGGGCATATTCTTATATTGGAATTTGGATGCCTAATCTATAATTAAGGTAATTTGTATTTAGATAAGACACTATGCTAAAAAGACACCAAGCTTGAATTGCCTAAAAAGAATGTGATTGTTTGTACTGGAGGGCAATTTAGCTCTGTTCAACTTTTTAAAAGTTTAAAAAGATAACAGTATGTTAATGGATTCCTTCTAATACTACTCCTACTACTATCCCTGCCATTCACCATTGATGGCGGAGCCTACCAATTACCTTATAGTATTATCCCTTGCAATAAGTAAAATTTGAACTGTTCCTTTGAATAGCCGTTTGTAAATGCAAGGTGGCCCTTTTGGAAAGTAAATAAAAATGATTTCAGGTTAAGGTGCACTTTCGTTTTGCATGTGCCAAAACATGAAGACTGGACTCATCTTGGGACTAAGGGAGCACCTTTAATTTGCAAATGACACACACATATGTTGTATCTAATAATAATCATAATAATAATAATAATAATAATAATAATAACTATAACAATAAAAATCATGCGTTTGTTCCCTTGCAATTGCAGGCTCCAGAAAGAGGAAGCAAGGATCATTGCTTGGGAAAACCTACAGAATGCAAAAGCATAGGCATCAATCTGGAAACTTGAGGTGTGTTCATTGTGATAATAAACGAGACACCCATTCTAATAGCAAAGTGTAGATAATCAGTTCTCTGCAATCTGGCTTCATAAATTAATCCTTTATCTTTGATACACATATTGTACTAAGTTCATTAAAAAAAAAAACCCAATCTCTTATTGATATTTCTCTTTCTATTTACCGGGGAAACCCTTTACCCAAAAAAAAAGAGGCTACCTGTGGCAAGATAAAAGGTTATTTTCAGAACAACAAATCAATCAGTAATACACACCTTATAAATGTAATAGTGTGTAACTTTATTAACAAGTGTGAGGAATGGTGCTTTGACTATTTGCTTCTAAATCCTCACGGTTAAAATGTTGAGAAAGTGTTCACAACTCTACACTTATAAGCATGGAAGTATTACTAAAACTTCACACTTTTAAATTGTATCCTTTTGCACTTATAAGTGCGTAGTTTTAACCTTTTTACAAAATTATACAGTAACGATTAAACTATATTTACCTATAATCTTGTAGATTACATAAGTTTATTATCCACACTTGTTAACATATACTGCAAGAACCTCCATATTTGTTTTAGCGTCTTCACTTTCTTCCTGATACATTAAAACCTTTTAATCAATAGTTTTCTGAAACTTTTTTAGTGAAGACCTAATAGGGTACAAATACTGGACCAGAACTATTTTTGTTATACACTTAAATAATGTTTTTCTTTCAACAGATGAAACTGGAAAAGAAGAAGTCAGCATCTATGGATAAAATCTTGAACAAGCATAGAGCTGCACAAATGAAAGCCCAAGAAATGAGAAGGAATATGTCTGAGAGTGCTGCTGGTCAGGCTCCCAGAACGTCCCGCAAATTCAGGTCCTTACGCAGATATGTCACGAATTCTCTCACAGGCTGCTTCAGATGTCACGACTCTTAGACCTCTAACATCATCCTTGAATATAGCGTCATTTCCCGGATATTATTGTCTCACACTTCTCTAAGTATTTGATCCGCCATTCTTGTTTTTATATTATTTGTTTCTTCTTTTACTGGTCTTTAGGAAACCTAAAACGTTGAACTCTCTTAACGAAAAGAAAGAAAAAACAAGTTATACTCTCGAGGTCAAATTACTTAATATTTAACATGGGCCATTTGTAATCGGCCTAATTTTAACAGAGGGAAAAAAATATTAGATTATCGGCTGTGTAAAAGCATGAATAAATGGAAGAAGAAAATGGGAAATACAATTGCGATTAAATCTCTTCTGAATGTGTGTTTCTAGATCTTGACTTTAAAAGTCGGTTTCTTTCTGTGGAATAGTAGCATCTCTTTATATATATTGCTAAGATGGTATTTTGATACAACTCTCTAACAGGTTTTGCAACAGTAACTCAATGGATTTGCGATCTAAAATGGTGCTTAGATTACAGTTGTTTTATGCAGTTGAAGTGGCTTGAAAATGCTTTGTTAATCCGGTGACGCCCGGGTTGTATGCAAATTTCAGGGATTAATTAAGGTTCTGTGCTATTAATAGTTCTGACTTCAATATCATCTAGTTGTTTTATTAGTGTGAGTGGAATTTTTGTATGGGGCACCTCAGTTATTTGGGTAGATTAAATATGAGCGCTAAATATGTATAAGATCCTTTTAATGGGATCATAGGAGCTCGGTACTATAATATACCTATTATTGTAAAACAGCCTAAACATTCTGTGAAAGGGATGTTAACAATTTTCATGATCTATGCTCTACATGGGCACAAATATGCTTAGTGTTTGTGAATTGTTAGCAACCCCCACAAACAATTGAAACCACCATAGAAACGGGACAAAGAATTGGCCTATTTCTTGCAGGGCTCTCTTGAAGCTATTTTAAGAAATAAGACAAAAGTTGACTGCTTGGTTTCCTTAGCAGGAGGCCAAAGACGAAAAAAAAAAAATACCCTCTACAATGCAAGCATGTGGTTGTGCTATTGCTCTAGCATAGAAAACTAAAAGTCAAGACGGGGCGGAGCTGAAATGTTATGGTTGACGAGACAAACTTTGATATAATAATGTTTATAAAATGTCACTTTTTTTGGTTTATAATATTGGCTAATGTTAAAGGGCACGTTACAAGATGAAGGCACTATTACAAAATTAATTTGATATTTTAAAAAATTTACACTACAATTCTTTTCGCTAACTGTAGTTTTTAAAGTTGACATTAACTGTAGTGATACATCAACAATTTCTGTATTACTTTCTCTAATTTTTGAGTTAACCCAAATAGAGGAATGTTTCAAAGAAACTCCGTATATTTCCTTCATTTTCTTTTACCTGCTTTTCTTATTTTTATGTTATTATAGGCCTTATTTGAGTTAACCCGAAACCGACTAGCCCGTATCCAAATTGCCGAAAAACGTTATTTAAGTCAGGTATGGGTAAAGGTACTTTCCTTTCACAAATCCGGGTAATCCGACCTGAATATCCCTTTCTTATGTGGAATTAAAATGTTGGTCTTATATGTGTTGGCATCTAATTTTTTTAAGAGGAACTTGTATGAATAAATTAAAATCCGTAAGCTAGGTCATTCTATATACACTTTTAGGAGGAACTTGCCAGTTTGCAACATAGATTTACTGCAAAATTCTAAATTTAGAGCAGATCAAATGCTCTCAAGAGCTAGCCATATAGAAACCACTTTTTTTTTCTAGTTTGAACTCCTAACAAAGACCCTCAAACAACTTACTTAACACTAATCCACGGAACATTAATATTGGCTTTCTCGGGGTTTTTTTTTACTAATGATTCATGCTTCGTCAAGGGCAAGCACTCCGGGAAGTGGCTTTCCTTCAAGAAGTTCCAAACTGGCACCACCACCGGTTGAGTGGCAGGCCTAACCTTCTCCATCGCTGCAGCCAAGTCACCACCTCCAAAGATGGTGATGACTCCCCACTAAGATCCACTAGTTTACGTGCTATAGCCTGGATTCACATACAAGTTTGCTCAGACTACAGCCACCAATAACATATAGTTATATAGTACGGGCTATTGCTTAAAAAGGTGATCACTCTATGATCTCTATCCCAAAATTATTGCTCACAAACGAGAAACACACAAATTGATATAAAAAAACACATTTAATGCAATTTTTTATTCTTAGAATGTCATTTTTACCTATTAAGCTTAGATAACAATAATTACTTTTCAAAAACCCACAAACTCTTGTAACCAAAGGTAAAATTGGAAAATTAATATATTAAGACTATTTAGGAATGATAATGTTGGTCTCATAACATAATACTGGTAATAACTTCTGTTTGACCCATAGGAAGGTAACAAAGTTTCAAACATTATCAACGACCTTTATCAGATACTACATGGTTTTTTGGGACGCCATATCAGAAAAAAAACAAGCCTGGACATTGTCAAACTTACTAGTTTGGTAGTAAGTGATCTGCCATGGTTGAATTCTATGGATTACCTTTTAATAAATATTTTGAAACTTCTCTATCATTACTTTTTTACAAGTGAAAGAAACATTGTTACCCAAAAATAGAAATCAGACCTAGCTATTTTGCATTTGTTTATAACGCCAATGAAGAAAGGTATTACTGAATGGATATATGTATTCACCTCAGTTCCTGCTGCAAACTTCTCAAACTCAAACACACCAATGGGCCCATTCCATATGACGGTTTTGGCGGTATCCAAATATTCACAATAATGCACTTGATGAGTTCTGGTCGATGTCCACTCCCATCCAGACCATCAGGAATACTAGATGTGGGAAACCTGGCAAACTATAAACAGGCAATGAGCTTTTATAATAAAAAAATTCACTTGACGGGGCGATGCAACCAATGTGCTTAAGATTATAAAACTGAATTAGATCTATCAAAATGGGTACAGGTCAAAATGTAGCCCTAAACTGAATGTTCTCTTAAACTATAATACGCTCCTATGAATATTTCTATGAAGTTCGTCACTGTAATAACTGGTAAAGTGAACTAATGTAACACCCAAACCTGACGGTTAACCCATTTTGACCTGTTTCTCCAACGCTTCCCAACCCTCCAATTTGCTCACCTCAATCTATTCAATTTCATTTAGATCTGACGTGAGCCTGCAATGTAAATAAACTAACCTTGCTGTTTGGCATCTGGATCAGCTTGTCAGCTATGACAACATCTGAAGGGAGTAACAAAAGACACTCCATTAGCCTTGGCTCTTCTGTTGCAAGGTCAAAGCTTTCTTCCTCCACTAGTGAAGAACCGATCGCGAGTCATTGGGCTTTATGTTGGAATGGTATAGATCATACTTAGCCAAGAATAAAGAATGTCAGCCTTGATTCTACCAGACGTCTAATCACACCGATTTTACATAAGACTCCTTATTGATTATAACCACCAATACAATTGCAGCAAATGTTTATCTTTTAAGGTGCAGGACACAGCTCCAAACAGGAGAGGGGGACAACACACGGTCATGTTCCTAACAAAACATACAAAAGATAACATTAATGAAATTAAGCTAAAAAAATAGGAGGTAGGTATATTTAAAGCAAGATTAGCATTCAAACTGGAAATAAGAATTGTTGCAAATGTGCCTTTGTATAACTTTTATATTTTACGGAACGAGAATATCTCTCTGTTGGTGGATAATATTCGTTCGATAAAAGAACCACATCGTTGATCATAATGCGTTCTCTAGTTATTCCAAATAAAAGACATAAAATTGAAGAGAATGTCGTGACAAGTAATTTGGTGCAAATTAATTCTCGCCACGTCCTCTTTTGTCATAAAAAATGTGGGTTATTTTTTTCCCTGCGACTTATTGAAAACTCCGTAAATTACGTTCCTTTGGGCAATGATGCTTGAGATGACCAGTCGTATATTTAGTTGTATTTATAACTACCATATGCAAAAAGTTGAGTGTAATACACAGATAATTTTGTACTGCTTTGGTTTATTTACTTTAAAATAAAGGAATAAATATTATAAATTAACATTTCCTTTATTAACATATTTAAAAGAATAATTCGGTGGTTACTGAAATTACATAAATTTAGTAATAAAAAGGTTAAAAATATGCTATAATAATAAAAAAGAAAGAAAATTAAACGAATTATCAGAGTTGATAGTGGTCAATAATAAACAAAATCTCATAATACCTAATATGATATGAGATCAGAAAGGCGCGGTGATCTTCAATCCCATTTTTCGACAAAAGTTATAGTTTAAAAACTATAATCATAATAAAGCAAACCAACATTCACTCCTTTCACAATCTCAAAACAATACATAAACACTTCCAACTTAATTAGGTTTGCATGATGAAAGCAAGTGTTTGAGAGTTTAGTTGGGCTACGTCTTACAAAATACAAGTAACAAGTTCTAGTTCGCTTCGGGTTACGGTTCTTGTTTCGATCCAGTTTTGGTTTGTTCATGGGTTAAGGTTTTGCATTTGTTAGCTCGGTATAATTGGTGTATTGGTTGAGTATGCGAATAGATTTTGTGTTCGAGTTCGGGTTTGGTTTCTGTTCGATCGGCCTTGTCTAGATTAAGTTTTTTTGTATTTTATTATATTTTTATATTGGATTTATATCTCTGAAAGTATTATTTTTAACACACAATCTTACGCTTTACACATGGTTGTTCGTGTTTTAGTTTCTTTTTTTTGATGTTAGCATGATATATATTAAAACCATAATGGAAGCTCTACACCTTAATCAATTTTGTGAAACATAAATATGGTAAAATGAGTATTATTGCATGGTTGCATACTAAGGATATTGAACATGAATTGTAGTTTCTAAAAATTGGGGTGGTATTGAAATCTCATAAATTGTTCATTGGAAAAGTTTTGATTTGGTTCTAGCGTATTACATAATTTGGTCATGCGGAATAAGAAGGACCGGTTTATATTAATAAAGACAATTTTCTAGAACTTTTTTGACCCTGAAGTTATCTCTTTTTAACCTTGAAGTTTTGATATGCTCTTTACTAGTAAATGGCTTTCTTAAAAAAAAAAGAAAAAGAAAGAAAGAATAGTTTGACACTCTAAACAGGTAGAATCTTTACCGTTTTAGTATAAAGTTTTCTTGCTTTTGAAAAGCAACGTGTAAGGTCCTTGTTAACTAGTTAACTAAAATCTTGAAATAAGACATATATACTAGTACGTTTAAAATTTATGTTGGAATTTAAGTTTAATGATCTCGTATTAGTTTATTAATAAGTTAAATCTATCTGGAGTGTCAGTTTAAAGCATTTTAAAGCATGGATTAAAATAAGGAATTCAACAATCGATTGATAGTCAGTACATGTTAAATTCATTAAGGTAAAAGTTGACTTTAGTTTGCTTCATTATTAATTAGATTACGGTATTGTTTAACAATGTAGATCATTGAGACAAATAATTTTGAGGTTCGATTAATGTGCGTGGGTTCGTTGTTATAGGTATGTGATATTCTTTACCTGTTCTCTTTACCATTGTTGTTGCTATGATATACCACTTGTTTCGTTCGATTGATTATTGTACAGATATTCTATCCTTTCTTTTAAGGATTCTCATGACGTTTTCTCCGTATCTATTTGCCTCGCTGAAACCCTTTATTTATGTTTCTCATTCTATGATTCGTTATTTTTGCACACCTCAATTGAAACTCAGTTGAGCCCTTTGAATTCGTTTTGATACATGTTCCTTTGATATTGACATGATAGGATACTTGTTTCCCGTTTTGTTTTGAATGTTATTTCTTTGGACATATTATGATTTCGTTTCCGTGATGTCTATTTGAAACCATTGTTTTGTTCGTATGGCACGAGCTAACTTAGCCATTGGAGGTATTTAGGTACCATGGCCGAGCCATTGAGGGCAAATGGCGTTGACACTATCATTGTGGACTCGGTGTGGATCAGTTCACGGGCGTTTTCCTTTCGTTTTGTAGCTCTATTATGCAACTTGGCCATATAGGATTAGATTTGTAAGGAAGCGTTAGGATGCATCCTAGATACTTCGTGTTTCGTTTGTTTTGGTGCATGGCTTAGTGTAGGTGCCTACACACCCATTGCACAACCTTGTAGGGTAATCTGGTGCTGCAGCTCCCTGCACAATTTGATTTGATATGATATGCATTTGAATTGTAAGGGTTCTAAGCATGTGGCAATGCTTTTGGACATTTGTTTGAGCTAGTGGACATTTCTATATGTTTTGTTTGGACTATCTATTTAGTTCAGTTCTGATGATATATGATATCTCTTTTTGCCCATTTCGTTTTCTTTATATGTTTAATCTATCCGTTATCGTTTATATTGTTCTACTGGACTTTTTTTTAAGCTTCTAGCCGCATTTCTTTTTTTCTCCGCGGCAGGGATAAAAGGGAAGGGGGGGTTATGAGTGAAGACGTGCTTAGGAGCTTCTTTAGTCGGACTGAATGTCGATACGCTTTCCATTTCTTTTATGTCATTTAGACATGTTTGAAGCTGGATTTATCTTTCGTTAGATTTGGGAGATTAGAATTCTTGTTTCGTTTGGAAGTCATGATTTATTTGACCTTTTTATTTCCTTAGGTTTTTCATGGGTGAACGTAGTGAGCCATTTTATGGTATTAAAGTCTTCCGCTTGCGTTTGTTTTTGATCGCCTTTTTAAGTGGACGATTTTTGAATACATTCTCGGGTTTGGGGTTGTTTACAGTTATTTGGTATCAGAGCAAGGTTTTGTCTGTTAGAAACTTAGGTTAATGATCTGTGAGATGGGGTTTGAAATTAGGTTTCATTTCCGATCTAATAGCTCTTATTCGATTTCGATCTTAACCATAATTTGTCTTGTTTGACTTCATTTGTTATAGTTTTTGAGATGGCTCTCATCGCTTAAGCGTTGTGACAACGGACAGCAGTTCCTGCATTTACTGTTGTTGTGGTAGACATGCTAGTTGCCAGACTGTTACCGGACTCTTATGCTCGCATAACCGACGAGATTCCGCCTCAAAAATGAGAATAATGGGAAATAAACGTTTATCGAAGGTATGCGAGACGTGTAAACACCGGTGGGTTTCGGTAATGATCGGGGATGCATCAAAAAAACCACATGATATCATGTATGGTTGGAGTGGGGTTCAAAAACAGAAATCCCTAAAAACTTTCAGCTCAGCTTCAGTCAGTTGAAGCAGAAAAATCTAGATAGCACATATCGATGAAGATCTGTGAGGTTTTGGGTTGTGGGGTGATCAGTTCAAGGCCAGATTGGCGATTATAAGTTGGGTAATTGGTTGAGCCCAACAATTGGTCGGGTGGCGTATAAACAAGGAAAAAGGAGGTGATGCTTATGTAGCGACGCTGTCATGGGATGATTTCGTGACATCTTCTTTTTGAAGTATTTTCCATTTATGAGGAAAGAATAGTCTGGTGAGAGGAGTACAAATCGATTCGCCAACTACTGAGGGGAGGATATAGTATGATTTTATGAAGAAGTATTTCATTAGATTGGCTGTTTCCTTGGGGGCTATGAGCGGGCACCCAGGAAAAGATCAGGCTAAACTTTTTAATTGGGGTCTGGGATGTCTTTGTACTTGACAGGATCTTGAAACATGAGTTTATGTGTAGCACAGTTGCTTATGCTGCAAGATAGAAAACATTTGAAATTTTCCGTGATAGGGTAAAAGAATGAAGGAAACAACAAGAGGACAGAGAGGCCATCATAACGACCATTCAGATGACTCCTGCATAGGGGTCTTATCAGAGAGTTATGATCGAGGGATTGTAACAGATATGCACGGATTGGGCAGATATGGCTATAGGAGACAGGTCATAATTTCATACTGATTTACATATCAATACTATTCATATATGGATGTATAACAGAGGGCGTAGTGATAGACAGGGAAGTGGCAACAGTGGTAATGGACAAGAGTGACAGTACGGGGTATGGTAACTCAGAGGGGCGTGGCGTGACCTGGGATCTGCAGGGTCAGCGGCCACAGTATGGTCGTTCTTATAGGGTCTTCAAGCAGTGTGGATACTCAGTTTTTGCCTCATCTCCCCATGTAACATTTGTTGGAAAACTTCTACGGGAAAATGGCGTGTCACAGGGCTATGGTGCTTGCTTTAATGTAATGTGGAAGGGTTGGGCATTTGGCCTAAAGATTGTAAGAAAGTATGGTATCTGTACATGCGAGCAGGGGTAATAGGAACAACAAGCCACATGCTAAGAGCGGTAGAGTCTTTGCATTACTATTGATAGGCATACTACTAGCACAGGTACCGTTTTCGGGGAGTCTCTTTATATGTTATGATAGTGATGTGTTTGTTTTTATTTGATATGGTGCGTAGCATTCGGTGGAATCTTTGCGTTTTCTAAACTTATTAAGGTCCCCTCTATTATTAGATTATGCATTTTCTATTTCGACGCTATGAAAAATAATGTGGTATGTGGTACGAATATAGAGATTTTGTCCATTACGTTTTGATGATTAAGAATTATGTTTGCTAATTTTGCTTCTTTAGAAATGAGTGATTTTGATATTATTCTTAGTATGGATTGGTTGTTTATGAGCATCGAGCTACCATATGACTTGCACTTCGCAAACCGTGTCATCTTTGGCGAATTTGAACAATCTTGATTTCATTTTACCACTGGTTCTCGAACTGGTATGCCTTTTAAAATCATTATCTGCTCTCAAAGCTTGAACTAATTTACCTGGTTGTTGAAGGTTTCTTAGCATCTATTAACAGACCCTTGTTGGATGGACTGCCTCGTGAGTCATCAGTAGTTAAAATTTTTCCTGATGTTTTTCATGATGAGCTGCCAGGACTACCACATGAGGCGTGAAAGTTGATTTCACTATTGATTGAATTCCTGGTGCTAACCCATTTCTAAAGCTACCGTACAGGATGGCGCCAGTTGAATTGAAGGAACTTAAGATCACTGCAAGAAATTCTGGAACGTGGTTTTATTCGTAAGTGGATCTTATGGGGGCTCGCCCAGTTTTATTTGTAAAGGAATAAGGATGGATAGCATGTTGGTTGTGTATAGATTATAGGGAGATTGCTTTGTATGTTCTGTATAGAAACAGGTATCCATACGCGGAATCCGACGGATTGTCTTTGATCAGCTTCAGGGGGCAATTTTTCATCTAAGATTGCATTAAGGTCTAGTTAGCATAGGCTAACGTGTAAAGGAGCAGACATTTCCAAAAAGCCTTTCGCATGTTCGGTCATTATGAGTTTCTTGTGATGCCATTTGGATTGACTAATGCTCCAACTGTTTTTATGGATTTGATTAATCGTGTCTTTCACGAATACTTGGACAGATTCGTCATAGTGTTCATTGATGACATATTGGTGTATTTAAAGATGAGGGAGGAGCATGAGGGATATACTTCGTATTGTGTTGGAAATTTTCAGGTCAGAAGGAGCTTTATGCCAAATTCTACGAAAGTGTGGTATTTTGCGTGGGGGCAAAAGTGGCTTCTTGGTTCCTATTGTATCAGGGATGGTATTTCTATGGATCTGCTAAGGTTGAGGCTATCACTAATTGGCGAGACCGACGTTAGTGGACGAATTTAGAAGCTTTTTTGGGACTTGCAAGTGTATTATGAGATTTGTGGTGGAAGCGGTTTTCACTATTGCTATTACCTTTGACGTAACTTATGCGGAAAAAGGAGAGTTTGTCTGGAATGCAAGAACGGAGAGAAGAGTTTTGAGGAGATGAAAAGGATATTTAGTTTCTTCTCCCATACTCACTCTTCCTTCTGGAACAGGGGGATACCAAATTTATAGTGATGCGTCAAAGAAAGGTCTTGGATGCGTTCTTATGCAACATGGTAAGGTTATCGCTTATGCATCGAGGCAACTGAAACCATATGAGGTGAATTATCCAACACATAACCTAGAGTTGGCAGCAGTCGTCTTCGCTCTTAAGATTTGGAGACATTATTTGTATGGGGATAAATGAGACTTCTTCACGATCACAAAAGCTCAAATATATTTTTACTCAAATGGAGTTAAATATGAGGCAACGTCGTTGGTTGGAACCTTCTCAAGGATTTCGGATGATGATTATTCAGTATCATCCCTGGCAAGCTAATGTGGGTAGCGGAGGATGCACTTAGTAGAAAGAACTCTGGAATTATGGCTTGTCTCAAAATTCAACCCGAGATTTATCAAAGATTTAGAACTCATGGAAGTCGAGTTAGTTTTTCATGGTTCTGAAGGTTATATAGCTAGCCTTAAGATTGAACCTAACCTTATACTGCGGATTAAAGAAGCCCAGAAGGAAGATGGTGAATTATGGTCGGGTGGTGCAAAAATATGAAGAAGGGTAAGAAAGGAAGGAATTTCGGTCGTGGGTCGATCATGGTGTGATATGGTACGGTAATAGATTATGTGTTACTGACAATTCTTCTCTTTGAGAAGCTGTTTTGACTGAGGAACTAGTTTCTTTCTCAGTCATCTGGTTTCTACTTAGATGTATAGAGATTAAAGCAGAAGATTTTGGAGGAATGGAATGGTATGTTCACGATGGTTGCTAGATTTGTGGCGAAAGTGTTTTAGTGTCTACAAGTTAGTTAAGATTGAAACATCAACGTGACAGTGGTCTTCTTCAGCCTCTAGGAGTTATTCCGACTTGGAAGTGAGGATCAAATTATTATCGGACTTTGTAAACAGGGTTTTGCCTCGCACCTTTAAGAAGACAATGATCAAATTGGGTTGTTGTGTGATTCGATTTGACTAAGTCAGCCCACTTTTTGCCTATTCGGCAAGGGTACTCAGTTAGCATGTTGGTAGAGATTTTTCAACAAGAGATTTTCGGAGTTTCATGGTACGCACCTTACAATCGAATTGTGTTCTGATAGGGATCCACGTTTACTTCAGATTTTAGAAGGTTGTTAGCAGGAAATGCTTGGGGAACGAGACTAAGTTTAGTACTGCATTTCACCCTCAGACGGATGGGCAGACTGAACGTACTATTCAGACTCTAGAGGATATGTTAAGATCGTGCGCTTTGGAGTGGACTGGAAATTGGGACGAATATCTGTGTTTAGTTGAGTTTGCTTACAACAATAGTTGGCATGCAAGTATTAAAGGGGCTCCCCTTCGACGCTTTTGGTATGGCCGAAACGTGCTTAGAGCACCATTTGTTTTGAAAACGAAGTTGGAATTGGGGTTTATAGAAGGTTCGGAGTTGGTTGAGGTGACAAATGAAAATTTTGCCATTGCTAAAGAGAAGCTTTAAGGATAAAAATGCTCGCCTCACGACAAAAGAGCTACGCTGATGTCCCGAAGAGCCTTGGAATTTAACCGGTGTTCGTGTGTTTCTTTCAAGTATCTCCGTGTAGGGAGTGTTCGAGTTTTGGGTTCGAAAGGATTAAGTCCGCGATTCATTGGTCGTTCGAAATACAATAGTAGGATGTATATTAAGCAGATGCCATTCAAACGGAAATAAGATTGTTGAATGTGCCTTTGATACTGATTATATTTACGGAACGAGAATAATATTGTGTCGGATCATATTCAGTTCGATAAAAGACCCACATCGTTGATAAAATGCGTTATACCAAAAAAAGACATAAAATTGAAGAGAATGTCGTGACAAGTAATTTGGTGCAAATTAATTCTCGCCACGTCCTCTTTTGTCATAAAAAATGTGGGTTATTTTTTTCCCTTCGACTTATTGAAAACTCCGTAAATTACGTTCCTTTGGGCAATGATGCTTGAGATGACCAGTCGTATATTTAGTGATATTTATAAACCATGCAAAGTCTGAGTGTAATACCCGATAATTTTGTACTGCTTAGTTTATTTCTTTTAAACATAAAAGGAATATATACATTAACATTTCCTTTATTAACATATTAAAAGAATATTCGGTTACTGAAATTACCTAATTATGTATAAAAAGTAAAAGCTAATAAAAAAGAAAATTAAAAATATCAGTTGAAGTGGTCAAATAAAACAAATCAAAACCTAATATGAATGAGTCAGAGGCGTGATCTTCAAATCCCATTTTTTCGACGAAGTTAGTTTAAAATACAATCATATAAAGCAAACCAACATTCACTCCTTTCACAATCTCAAAACAATACATAAACACTTCCAACTTAATTAGGTTTGCATGATGAAAGCAAGTGTTTGAGAGTTTAGTTGGGCTACGTCTTACAAAATACAAGTAACAAGTTCTAGTTTGCTTCGGGTTACGGTTCTTGTTTCGATCCAGTTTTGGTTTGTTCATGGGTTAAGGTTTTGGATTTGTTAGCTCGGTATAATTGGTGTATTGGTTGAGTCTGCGAATAGATTTTGTGTTCGAGTTCGGGTTTGGTTTCTGTTCGATCGGCCTTTGTCTAGATTAAGGTATATCTCTAACTATTATTTTAACACACAATCATACGCTACACATGGTGTTATGTTTAGTAATCTTTTTTTTGATGTTAGCATGATATATATTAAAACCATAATGGAAGCTCTACACCTTAATCAATTTTGTGAAACATAAATATGTAAATGACGTTAATATGCATGGTTGCTAACTTAAGGATTAAACATGAATTGTAGTTTCTAAAAATGGGGTAATGAAATCTCAAAATAGTTCATGAAAAGTTTTGAATTTGGTCTAGCGTATTACATATATGGCTCATGCGGAAGTGACGGTATATATAATAAAGACAATTTCTAGAACTATTTTGACCCTGAAGTTATCTCTCTTTTAACCCTGAAGTTTTGAATGCTTTACTAGTAAAGGGCTTAAAAAAAGAAGAAATATGTTTCGACTCTAAACAGGTAGCATCATTTACCGTTTTCGTATAAAGTATTTCTTGCTTTTGAAAAGCAAATGTTAGGTCTTGTTAACTAGTAACTAAAATCTTGAAATATGACATATATACTAGTACGTTTAAAAATTATGTTGGAATATAAGTATAATGATCAATCGTAGTTTATTATAAATAAAAATAATCTATCCTGAGTGTCAGTTTAAGCATTTTAAAGCATGGATAATTATTAAGAAATCAAATGATATATATTGGTTCGTCATAATGTAATTATCAGAATATACAAGTTAACTTAAGCCGTGATCTATCGTTGCGAAAATAAACATAAAGAGTATTTAACTTTTAATGAACTACTAAATCAATTAAGTAATTAATAATTTACAATTCCTATACCATAAGTAGTCACTAAAGTGTGAAACATTAATTAGCTTATTAAGAAATAATAAATAGTTTCTTAATCCTTGTAGATTATTTGAAGAAGGAGTGAGTCAAGTTTTCGAATAACCGTTGGTTTGTTTAAGGTACAGATATTATATCATTTCTTTTAAAGATTCTCATGACTTTTGCTTTGTATATATTTGCCTCGCTGAAATCCCTATTTATGTTTCCCATCCTATGATTCGTTATTTGCTGCAACCTTATTTTATAACTTCGTGGAGCCATTTGAAATCTTTTGATACATGTTTCATTTGACATAGCCATGATATGAACTTATCCGTTTTGTTTAGACATGATCTTCTTTGGACATAATATGTTTTGTTTCGATATGCTATATGAACCCCTTTGTTCTGTTTTGATGCCCGAGCTAACTAGCCATGTATGTACCATGGTCGCGTCATTGAGGCACCAATGGCGTGACACTATCTGTGGCGGCGTGATCAGTCCACGGCGTTCCCTTTTGTTTTGTGAGCTCTTTTATGCAATTGGCCATATATGATTTGATTTGTAGGAAGCGTATGGATGCATCTTAGATACTTTATTTCGTTTTGTTTTGGTGCATGGCTTAGTGTGGTGTCAACACCCCATTGCACACTTTGTAGGGTACATTTAGAGCTGCAGCTCCCATGTACAATTTGATATGATATGATATGCATTTGATTGTAGGTTCTAAGCATGTGGCATGCTTTAGACATTTGTTTTGAGCTCGGTTGGCATTTCTATATGTTTTGTTTGACTATCTATTTCGTTCAGTTCTAATGATATATGAAATCTCTGATTCCATTTCGTTTACTTTATATGTTTAATCTATCCGTTTCGTTTATATCTGTTCACTAAGCTTTTTAGCTCAGCCGCATTTCTTTTATCCGCGGCAGGTAATAAGAGGGAAGCTGGGTTATGAGTGGAGAGTGCTTAGGAGCTCTTAGTGGACTGAATGGATGATAGTTTTTCCCTATTTCATTTAGATTGCTCAAACTTTGCATTTTAGATTTTTGTCTTTCGCTAAAACTCTGTATCGGATTTATTTTTGTTTGAAGGTCATTATGTTTCGGACCTATTAATTCCTTTGTTTTGTTGAGGAACTTTGTTGAACCATTTATTTGAATAAAGTCTTCCGCTTGCGTATGTTTTGATGCCATAAGTGTGACATTTGACCCATTCTCGGGTGGGGTGTTACAATTATGGTATCAGAGCCAGGTTTCGTCCTGTAGAACTTAGGTTATGACCTATGAGGATTGGGTAGACATTAGGTTTCATTTCCGATCTAATCGCACTCATTCGAATTTTGATCTTAACCCTAATTTGTCTTTGTTGGTTCATTTGTTAATCGTTTAGATGGATCCTCGTCGCAATAGTGTAAACAATGAAGCAGATCCTGCTTTTACTATTGCGGTAGCATAGGCAGTTGCAGACTTGTTACCGACTCTTACTGCTCGCATAACCGACGAGATTCACCAAAATGAGAATAATGGGAATAACATTAATCGAAGGAATGCTAGACGTGTAAACACAGGGGGTTCAGGTAATGATGGGGATGCACAACCCACTGATATCCATGTATGGTTGGAGAGGTTCCAGAAACAGAAACCCCAAACTTTCAACTCAGCTTCTACGCCAATTGAAGCAGAAAACTGGATAGCACATATCGAGGAGATCTTTGAGGTTTTAGGATGCGGTGATCAGTTCAAGGCCAGGTTGGCGACATATAACCTGGAAGGTGATGCCCACAGTTGGTGGAGGGCGTATAAGTAAGCAAAAGGAGGTGATCCTTATGTAGCGACGCTGTTATGGAATGATTTTTGTGACATCTTCTTTTTGCAGTATTTTCCATACTCTAAGAAAGAAAAGTGTGAACAAGAGTACAAATCGATTCGTCAACTTCCTGAGGAAACTACTACTGATTTTATGAAGAGATTTCTTAGATTGTCAGGTTTCTTGGGGGCGGGCACCCAGGAAGAATAGGCTAAACACTTTAAATGGGGGCTGAATGACTTTGTACTTGACAGGATCTTGAACACTGAGTTTACTGATGTAGCACATGTTGCTAATGCTGCAAGAAACATTGAAATCTTCCGTGATAGGTTGAAGAATAAAGGAAACAAAAAGAGGGACAAAGACGGCCATCGTATACGACCATCAGAGACACCATTACAGGGGTCTAATCAGAGTGCTTCTGATCAAAGGGATAGTGACAGATATGGAAACGGTGGCAGATATGGCAACAGAGACAGGTATGGAAGTAACAGAGGGTGTAGTGATAGACAAGTAAGTGACAAACAGGGTAATGCCAATAACAGACGGGGTACTAGTACTCAGAGGGCGTGGCATGACCAGGATCAACAGGTTTGGGGCCAACGGTATGGTCGTTCTTATGGGTCATCAAGCCAGAGTTGATACTCGAATTATGCCTCATCTCCCCCATGTAACATTTGTAGGAAACTTCATCCAGGAAAGGCGTGTCACAGGGCTACTGGTGCTTGCTTTGAATGTGGAGAGGTTGGACATTTGGCTAAAGATTATAAGAAAGGTAGTACAAGCAGTAGGGGTAATAGGAACAACAAGACACATGCTACGAGTGGTGGAGTCTTTGCATTGACTACTGATCAGGCAGCTAATGCCCCAGGTACCATTTCGGGAACTCTTTATATGTATGATCGTGATGTGTTTGTTTTATTCGATACCGGTGCGACGCATTCTGTGGTCTCTCTTGCGTTTTCTAAACATATTAAGGTCCCCTCTACATTATTAGATTATGCATTATCTATTTCTACGCCTATGAAAAATAATGTGGTTATTGGTCATGAGTATAGAGATTGTCCGTTACGTTTTGATGATAAGATTCGTTCTGCTAATTTGCTTCCTTTAGAAATGAGTGATTTTGATATTATTCTTGGTATGAATTGGTTGACTGAGCATCGTGCTACTATCGACTGTTATTCGAAACGAGTCATCTTTGGCGATTTGAACAATCCTGAATTCATTTACCATGGTTCTCGACTTGGTAAGCCCTTAAAAATCATCTCTGCTCTCAAAGCTCGAACGTTAATTTCTCATGGTTGTGAAGGTTTCTTAGCATCAATTAAAGATACTTCATTGGATGGACCTCGCCTCGAGAGTCATCCAGTAGTTCGAAATTTTCCTGATGTTTTTCCTGATGAGCTGCCAGGACTACCACCTGAGCGTGAAGTTGATTTCACTATTGATTTGATTCCTGGTGCTCAACCCATTTCTAAAGCTCCGTACAGGATGGCGCCAGTTGAATTGAAGGAACTAAAAGATCAACTGCAAGAACTTCTCGAACGTGGTTTTATTCGACCAAGTGTATCTCCGTGGGGCGCGCCAGTTTTATTTGTAAAGAAGAAGGATGGTAGCATGAGGTTGTGTATTGATTATAGGGAGTTGAATCGTATTACGGTTAGAAACAGGTATCCACTACCGCGAATCGACGATTTGTTTGATCAGCTTCAGGGTGCAAAATTTTTCTCAAAGATTGATCTAAGGTCGGGTTATCATCAGCTACGTGTAAAGGAGCAAGACATTTCCAAAACAGCCTTTCGCACTCGTTACGGTCATTATGAGTTTCTTGTGATGCCGTTCGGATTGACTAATGCTCCAGCTGTTTTTATGGATTTGATGAATCGTGTCTTTCACGAGTACTTGGACAGATTCGTCATAGTGTTCATTGATGACATATTGGTGTATTCAAAGACGAGGGAGGAGCATGAGGATCATCTTCGTATTGTGTTGGAAATTTTGCGTCAGAAGAAGCTTTATGCAAAATTCTCGAAGTGTGACTTTTGGTTGGGGCAAGTGGCATTCTTGGGTCATATTGTATCAGCCGATGGTATTTCTATGGATCCTGCTAAGGTTGAGGCTATCACTAAATGGCCGAGACCGACAACGGTAATGGAAGTTAGAAGCTTTTTGGGACTTGCGGGGTATTATAGAAGATTCGTGGAAGGGTTTTCACTTCTTGCTTTACCTTTGACGAAACTTATGCGGAAAGGAGAGAAGTTTGTGTGGAATGAAGAACGAGAGAAGAGTTTTGAGGAGCTGAAAAGGAGATTAGTTTCTTCTCCCATACTCACTCTTCCTTCTGGAACAGGTGGATACCAAATTTATAGTGATGCGTCAAAGAAAGGTCTTGGATGCGTTCTTATGCAACATGGTAAGGTTATCGCTTATGCATCGAGGCAACTGAAACCTTATGAGGAAAATTATCCGACACATGACTTGGAGTTGGCAGCAGTCGTTTTTGCTCTTAAGATTTGGAGGCATTATTTGTATGGGGAAACTTGTGACATCTTCACCGATCACAAAAGCCTCAAATATATTTTTACTCAAAAGGAGTTAAATATGAGGCAGAGGCGTTGGTTGGAACTTCTTAAGGATTACGACGCAAATATTCAGTATCATCCTGGGAAGGCTAATGTGGTAGCGGACGCACTTAGTAGGAAGAATTCTGGAACTTTGGCTTGTCTCAAAATTCAACCCGAGATTATCAAAGATCTAGAGCTCATGGAAGTCGAGTTAGTTGTTCGTGGTTCTGAAGGTTATATAGCTAGCCTTAAGATTGAACCTAACCTTATACTGCGGATTAAAGAAGCCCAGAAGGAAGATGGTGAATTATGGTCGGTGGTGCAAAATATGAAGAATGGTAAGCAGGAAGAATTTCGGGTGGATGAGCATGGTGTGATATGGTACGGTAATAGATTATGTGTTCCCGACGATTCCTCTCTTCGAGAAGCAGTGTTGACTGAGGCACATAGTTCTCCTTTCTCTATTCATCCTGGTTCTACAAAGATGTATAGAGATTTGAAGCAAAATTTTTGGTGGAATGGTATGAAACAGGAGGTGGCTAGATTTGTGGCAAAGTGCTTAACGTGTCAACAAGTTAAAATTGAACATCAACGTGCAAGTGGTCTTCTTCAGCCTTTAGATATTCCAACTTGGAAGTGGGAACAAATTTCTATGGACTTTGTAACGAGGTTGCCTCGCACCTTTAAGGTGTAATGTTGCAAATTTGGGTTGTGGATCGGTTGACTAATGTAGCCCACTTTTTGCCTTTCAAGCAGGGACGCAGTTATGCAAGTTGACAGGAGATTTTTCAGCAATAGTATTCGGTTACAGGGTACGCCATACATCGATTGTGTCGATAGGATCACGTTTCACTTCACGGTTTGGAAAGGTCTTGCAAACTGCTTGGGGAACGGACTTATAGTTTGTTACTTACATTTCACCTCAGACGAATGGGCAGACTGAACATCTATTCAGACTCTAGAGGAATATGATAAGATCGCTGCGCTTTGGAGTGTGACTGGAATTGTGACGAAATATTTGTTTTAGTTGAGTTTGACCCTACAACCTATAGTTGGCCATGCAAGTATTAATGGGGCTCCTTTTTGAGCTATTGTATGGGCCGCAAGTGTTAGACATTTTGTTAGAAACAAAGTTGGAGAGCATGTTATAGAAGGTCCAGAATTGGTTGAGGTGACGAATGAAAAAGTTGCCATTGCTAAAGAGAAGCTTAAAGAAGCTCGGTCAAGACAAAAGAGCTACGTTGATCGTCATCGAAGAGCCTTGGAATTTAAACCCGGTGATCGTGTGTTTCTTAAAGTATCTCCGTGTTGGGGTGTTCGACGTTTTGGGTGGAAAGGGGAAATTAAGTCGCGATCATTGGGTCCTGTTTGAAATCTTAGATCGAGTTGGTGAAGTTTCCTATCGTTTGGCGTTACCTCCACAATTATCTCATGTTCATAATGTGTTCCATGTATCTCTATTGAGAGGTTACAACTATCATTCGTATCATGTTGTTCAATATCCATTTGATAAAATTCGCAAAGATTTGTCTTTTGTTGAGGAGCCTGAGGCTATTTTAGATCGTCAAGAGCGGGTCATGAGAAAGAAAACCATTCCTCTTGTTAAAGTTCTTTGGAAAAATCATCCCGAGTGTGAGGCAACTTGGGAGAACGAAGAAGTGATGCGGGCCGACTATCCAGATTTCTTTTCGCGATTTGGTACGTTTTCGTTTAAGTTTCGACTTTAATTTCGCGACCGAAATTTCTTTTTAGAGGGGAAGAATTATAATACCCTAAACTTAATAAAATATATATTAGCATATAAAAAAATAATTACACTGCTAGTATACAAAATTTAATCAAGTCAATTCCTATGTCTAAGTACTGATACATGGCATAACTTTTAGTAACAAATAATATGATCATTTTGAAGCCCACGGTTTGAATAAGTCTCACATAATACTCGGTCTTATATCAACTCCTCCTTCATTTCCATATTTATCGGAATACTCTGTTAATCCTTGACCTCATATATGTAGGATACTCATTTTTTAGAATATCTTAACACAAAACCTAAAACAAATCTCAACACTTTACTGCGTAAATAAAAGCTTTGAGAGAGGGTTCACGTGAGGTTTTGCTTATATCCTTGAGCTGTGTTTTGGTTCGTATCGTTTAAGTTCGGTTCAGTTTCGGTTCGGGCTCTGTGTTTCGTTTTGGTTTCAGTACGTGGTGGGTTTAGTTCGTGATTGGTACGTGTTTAGTTGTTAGTGAACGTGTGGGCTTCACTTCGATGCCCCCCCCCCACCCCCCCCTTTTTTTTTTTTCCATTATTCTTGAATCGGGTGTTCTTGTTTGTAGCTGTGTACATTTGTATTCGGTTACGGCTTTGATCTATCGTTTCGTCCGGAAGGTATGCGTTAACTTAAAAATCTAAGCGTCATATGAAAACATTATGTTATGAAATATCAGGTAGAATCTTAAACTAAATCGCCATTATTGATGAATTAGATGTAAGTTTAAAACATGTAAATTCTCATTAATGTATATACATATATAACGACTTGAATACGCATGGATACCATATAAAGTGCTTTCCAGCAATATTGAATTGGAAATGGCTTATAAAAGGCTAGAAAAATAGTAGTTTATATTAAGGTTGATAATAAATAAAACCTTAAATGAGTAATACTTCAGATAAGGGTCCTTTATGTAGTCTATATTTTTGAAAGCTAATTCGTATTAATTGATATAAATCTTGTTAGATGAAATGTTTCGATCATGCTTTATACGATAAAGAAGTTAATAACCTGCTTTGATGACAAGCAATAATCGTCAAACATTGTTTTTGATATTTTTGTTATTTTGCTTAAGTATTATATATTATTGTAAGTATTAACTTTTTATTTTTCTAAGCCAAGGTCATAATAACTGTATGTCCAGTTTTGTAATAAGCCTAAATTTATTATATTATGCGTAAACATCCTAACAGTATTGAAATTATACTTGTACACTAATATGTATAGATGTCATATGATGCATGTTTACACGTAATGATAAAAGTGATTAAATAAGACTTATATATATATATATATATCAAGTTATAAGTCCATTAATATTTTATTTGAAAGGGCAAATCATACCTTTATTAAAAGAATAAAAGATGTCAAATTCAAAACAATTGAACTATATAACCATTAAAGTAAATAATAATTGATTTTCTATTTCATGTAGATAATCTGAAGCAGGAGTAGGTCGAGTTTTCAAGTAAGAGTTGAATTGTTTAAGGTACAGATATTCTATCATTTCTTTTAAGGATTCTCATGACTTTTGCTCCGTATCTATTTGCCTCGCTGAAATCCCTATGTATTATTTCATCTATGATTCGTTTATTTGTTGCACCTTATTTGATAACTTCGTTGAGCCCTTTGAATTCGTTTGATACATGCTTCATTTGACATAGCCATGATATAAACTTATCCGTTTTGTTTAGACATGATTTTCTTTGGACATAATATGTTTTGTTTCGATATGCTATATGAACCATTGTTTTGTTCTGATGCCCGAGCTAACTAGCTATGGAGGTACCATGGCCGCGTCATTGAAGCACCAATAACGTGACACTATCTGTGCCGGTGTGATCAGTCCACGGCATTCCCTTTTGTTTTATGAGCTTTATTATGCAATTGGCCATATATGATTTGATTTGTAGGGAGCGTATGGATGCATCCTAGGTACTTTGTTTCGTTTCGTTTTGGTGCATGGCTTAGTGTGGTGCCAACACCTCATTGCCACACTTGAGGGTTACATCTGGAGTGCAGCTCCCTGTACAATTTGATATGATATGATATGCATTTGATTATAGGGTCTAAGCATGTGGCATGCTTTAGACATTTGTTTCGAGATCGGTGGACATTTCTATATGTTTTGTTTGACTATCTATTTCGTTCAGTTCTGATGATATATGAAATCTCTGATTCCATTTCGGTTTACTTTATATGTTTAAATCTATGTTTTGTTTATATCTGTTCATGAGCTTTCTTAGCTCAGCAGTATTTTCTGTTCTACGCGGCAGGTTAATAAGAGGGAGTTGGGTTATGAGTGAAGGTGGCTTAGGAGCTCTTAGTGGATTTGAATGGGTGATAGTTTTCCCCATTTCATTTAATTGCTCAAACTTTGGATTTTGGATTTTGTCACTTCGCTTAAACTGGTATTGGATTTATTTTAGTTTGAACAGGTCATTATGTTCTGACTATTAATTCCTTTGTCTTGTTGAGAAACTTTTTTGAACTATTTATTTGAATAAAGTCTTCCGCTTGCGTATGTTTTGATGCCATAAGTGTGACATTTGACCCGTTCTCGGGTGGGGTGTTACATATATAGTATAAAGTTCTTTTCAAAACCAAATAAAAGTACAGAATTGCGAGAACTAATCTAAGCCATCTATTTTTTAATCAATGGTTAAAAACAATGGTGGCATAAAAGTAATAAACTCAAACTTCATATAAGATTTTTAAAAGAATAAAAGGGCATATAAGTAATTTTGTATGGCTCCCTAGATAACTTCCACGCCATCTATTTCTCTCCCATAATTATGTGAAACCACTTTTGACCTAATAACCACTACCCTGTCTTCGTCAAAATTCTCTAACCAAAAAACCAAGCCGCCACCAAAACTTGGGGTCAATCTATCATTATCCGTGTTCTGGAAAGTAGACTTTAAGGGCTTTCCAGAGGTTTAAGCCTCATGTTCATAGCCTTAATGGTTTGAGAGCAATGCTCTCATAAATCTGAACTAAACCAGAAAATAGACTTTTACGTCTAGTTTTAGAAGAATAAAAAGTGCGACCACTTAGTAAAAGTTAAGATTAGATAAGCGATACTTAGTAGACACTTAATTGAGTGTAAGTACAGGTCCTAAAACTAATTTAGAGATAGAAGCACCTTGGTTGAATCTCGGTTCAAAGTTGCACATGTTTTGCATTTTTATAAACGAGTTATTATATAACTATGTATAAGTATTGGAATACTTTATAATATTATGTCGCGACTTATTAGGTAGGTCCAGAATAATTTCTTGGAGTTTCTTGTGGTCTCGATTTCTCGATTGCTCTCGTTTCTTCTTTACTTGGTGAGTTCATCGCCTCGCCTTTACTTTTACTGTTTTATTGAAAACCCGCGAGGGAGATACATGCTTGTTTTAAAAATTGAACACAAGATTGTTTGGTATGCTAGACCCATTCGTGAATTATATTTTGCATGAGTACCTATCGCATAAACTCTCTAATTTCATGAACCGCTTAATTTCTTGGATTAGTGAGCGCTAATACATTTGATAGATCTATTGGGGTTGACATCCCCGTCCGGGGTCTGGATCCATTGCGGGAACACCCTTGAATGGACGATTTATGATTAGAGAAATGAGGTATATTGGCGATGATACCTCGTGTGGGGGTAAAGAAATTGTTTATCATATGGTAATTTATTACATATGTGGTTGATATTAACGCTTGCGGTGTCATGAGCTCGGTGCAAATATTATATGACTTGTTTGATCCACAATGTTATAAGATGATGTATAAAAATAAAACTTGTGTTCATATTATCGTTTATGAAAACTCTATGAATTCACTCAATGTTTCGTTGACTTTTTAGCATGTTTTATCTCAAGTAATCAAGGATGATGGATGTTTTGAAGCTCACGAGGATGGTCTCGCGTGGTTTATATTTGAACTTTAAATTATCCCCATGTTAAAAATTTTATGATACAATTTGGTATTTTGTGAAACTTGATCTTGTGATGGGTGACTTTTATGGTACTATGGTTTAACCATATGTTGTAAAATGGGATATTTTTCAAACTTGTTTATTTTGGGACCAATGTTACTATAACGTCTCTTCTTGAGTCGTTCTTTATGAAATGTGTGTGATTGTGCTATGAAGTAACACCCATATATGTTCCGCTGCGTTATCCCAAAAATAGGGGTGTTACAAATTGGTACCAGAGCCACAGGTTATAGAGAACTTGGTCAACTTTTTAAAAACCTAAACTATAACTATTTTTGGGTTACGCACGCAAAGACTCCTCGTGGCATTCATCCAGTCATCCCTGTATGTTTACTTTTTGTAGTAATGGTTTATGCTTTATGCTTGGTTAATCATGGATGAGTAGTATTTATGAAGTAAATACTGTAATATGTATATATGATGATATAATGCATATGGATTATTATGTTAAACAAAAGTGATTTGTTTATATTAAAAGATTAAATGAATATTATTCATTGATTATTAGAATTATTTTGGATGAATATTCATCCATGTATATCTTATATAAGTTGATTATATAATATAGTGACCTTATATGCTATTTTGCATGATTGTAGATAATCATAGCAAATATACCCTCGAATGATCCTAACGTCGATGCTCCTGCTAATGTGCCTGCTCTTGCAAATCCCGAACACGCACCGGCTCAACCCACCTCGTGCCTTATTAACCTCCTGAAAAACATTGCTTTAAAACGTAAACAATAATGTTGGTGAATTCATAGGTTTGTAAAATGTATAATGTAGGACCGCAAGATTTCCCTCGTGATAATACATCAAATGCAAACATCACAAAAATATCATTACGTTTCCCTAAGCTCATGATATTAAAGCTCGACATATATGAATTGCAATATAAAATTGTAACACCCACAAATTTACAACGCAGCGGAATACAACATTGGGGTGCTACTTCATAATATAAGCTCACGAGTCACGGTAAACTACATTCAATTTTTATTAAAAAGATCAGAGTTACAAGGTCCCAATAACTTTATAAAAACTCATTTCAAATAATCCACAACATGTTTAAGTTTCTTTAAAAGAAAACATTTTATCATATGTGCAAAGTTCACCAAGTCCACGTCCTTCGATATCCGCATTCCATCCCATCCAAGCTAGCAAGCATATACCTGAGATAAACATGCTAAAAGTCAACGAAAACGTTGAGTGAATTCATAGAGTTTATAAACAATCATTTTGAACACAAGCATAGCAAAACATTTAGTTCATAGAACAATCACAACGATGCTAGAGCCACGAACCGAACCTTAACCATGTGCCCAACCTGGAGTGATAGTGCTACACACTCCCAATACTAAATACAATATGTCCCCGTATGCCCTCGCAAGGAACACACGCCAGACAGGTCGTTAGGCCAAAATAGATCTATTATTATTGCATCAGCGTTCACCGGTTAGCGGTGATTGACGGTTCATGAAGGAAGGGCCACAACAATACACTCATAGCAACGTTCACATAATAAAATCACATGTGTTCGATTTTTCTAAAACAAGCATGTATCTCCCTCGCGGGTTTTAAAAATATAAAAGATTTAAATGCGAGGCTATGAACTCACCTTGATATTGCAGAACAATTGGCAGAATGCAAATATTAAGAAAACACAATAGAAACCGGAACAGCTCGATCAAGAAGTTGCAGTTTATCTTAACGGCTATGTCCCATTAATTTAGGATAATGTATTTGGGTTTTCCGATGGATGATTACATCAACACAACACGTTGATTAAAGATTTAGATTTCAACTTGTAAAAGTTTGGTGGTTGGTTAAATAAAATAAATCGAAAGGAAAAGCAAAGCATGTTATATATCCCGTATATATTGCATAGGAAAGATAAGTAAATGTATAATACGTGGCGGTTATTATACATTAAAATGTAAATAAAAGAAGTCGGAGAACAAGTTAAAGTACGTAATGTATATACTTAATATATATCCCATATGAAAAATACGACAAGTATATGATGCGCGGCGTTTATTTTATATACGAAAAGTATTATATAAGCGGAGTGAGAAAAATAATTAAAACAACGTAATTCGACACGTGTTCGAGAGTCACCAAATGAAATAAATAAAAAGTTATTGCTTAAAAGTAAATACACGTTTTAAAGTCTTGAATGACATTTTAAAAGTTTTAACAATAGTTATTATTGTCCTTTAGTCGGGACTTATAAAATAATACTTTAATATTTAGTATTTCTTTTTTTTTCTTGACGGGTTTTAGTTAAAATAGTTATCTCGTTGTAAAAATATAGTTTTCGATCATTACCCGTGTTATTGTATAATTACAATTTAATAGAATATAAAGAATATATACTTTGTTCCTTTATCGGATTTTAATATAGTAAAAGTTCTAAACGAAAAATACTATGTATATAAGTTTTTATAAATTTCGGCATGACCTTGCCAATTGTACAACGTTTCCATGTATCTTAAAATACAATATTTCATATTTTTCATCAATCAATATCACAATATTTTTGCCTCTCATGATTAGTACTTTGTCAAATTTACATAAATGTTAAGTATAAGTTAAACCAAACGCTCCCTTATTAAGGACCGCTGTCCCAAACGCACCCTTAGGGGCTGCTGGACAGCAAAACAAACGCCCCCCTTATGGGCTGTCCTAAACCAAACACCCCCGTTTGGCAGTTTTAAACACAAATCCAAACGCACCCTAGTGGTGCAGCAGTTAAACCAAACGCGCCCTAACTGCTGCTAACACAGAACCAAACGCCCCAACTGGCTATAAAACGTAGATCCAAACGCCCCCTTTTGGGCTGAAAATTCAGCAAACAAACACCCCCATTTAGGATGTTTTTATGCAGAAACAAACACCCCTTTCCGGGCGTGTTTTCGAGCCGGGTATCAAAAAGAAGGTAGTACGAGTTTAAAAGAAAAGAACATAATAACCACAAGCCCCACACCGCGAGGGTGCGGCTGTGGTGGCGACTAACCGAACCGAACACCACTTTTAGTGGTGCGTTCGGATGTAAAACAAACACCCATTATTAAGTGTGCATGTCGGTCGGTTAACAAGAAAAAGAATCGACGGAACGAAGTAACCACAAGCCCGACACCACAAGGGTGCGGCTGTGGTGAGACCAAGCGGGAGATGAAGATGAAAGTTATGATTTAGTGGCGTGTGCATGCAGCGGTTAGAGGAGGGGGGAGGAGGCCGACGGCGGTGGTGGCCGGAATCTGGCCGGATTCCGGTGACAGCGCCAGATAATTTAGAGAGGGAGTGGGGAGAGTGTATAGGGTTTTTTGTGTGTATTGTTTTTGTAACAAATGAGAAAAAAGTATTGTTTTTGCTTATATAGTTCAAGTTTAAAACAAAGTGACAAGTCCTTAGAAGTCTAGGGTAAGTTTCATAAATATTTCCCTAGGGACTGAAGTTGTAATATTTGGGAAATTTTTGTAAAATAACCGTTCGGGGCTCGTTTGGGCAAGTAAACAGATGATTTAAAACACGAAACTTGCGTCATTGTTTTTCAAATTATTTTTCCTATAAAAATGAGTATTTACACGATTATATTTCATAAATATTTTGTAACGTTTATTTAAAATTGTTTATTATTTATTGAGTAATAGTTTTAACTTTGTCCGAAAAAAATAAATCTTAATTTAAATGTTCGCGTTTTCAACAAACGTTTTTGAATAAAATGTAAGATAATTTATTAAATATTATTAAATAAATTACGATAAATGAATAAAAATCTAATTAGTTTCGTGTCGGTACGCGTTGTTCTCGTTTCCAAGTTAGATAATTTGAAAAATCAAAAATTTATGATGAAAATTATGTAATAATAATTATGATTTATTGTTAAAATAAGTTCCGAAAAATTATCAGTTATGCGATAATTGTTTTTACTTGAAAATAAAAGTCAAAAGTCGAGTCAACCCGAAAAGTCAAAGGGAAAAATAGTCATTTAGGGTTCCAAAAATTGACGGTTGTCACATTCTCATCTCCTTTAGGAAGCGACGTCCCGGCGCTCTAATCGCTTTATTCGTCTGAATTTTACTTGCAATAGGTGAAAGATGACATTCTCGAATGAATTCACATGCTCTCTCATTATGGTCACACGACCTTGGCTCATTAGGGAGCTTTTTGAAGCAAAAACAATTTTAAAAATCATTGGTGATCACACCGATCAAATCAAATCACATATCGACCAACGGTTCTCGCTAAAAGACATCGTGTCATTATAAAAAATCGTCTGGAGTGTACATAACTCCATCGATAGCGTTCTAACATTATTCAAAACAAGGCGCTTATCATTAAGCGTATAAAATCACATAATCGCATGCTCGCTAACCGTCAAGCCATGCAAATTAAAAGAAAGCGCAATGAAGCGTTAGTCACTCGGAGTATACATAAATTTATCGAAAGCACTATGATAAGTGCTTAATTACACATATCTTTTACCTCTAAAAACGAGCTTAAATGACCAAAAACAGACAAAAACTGCCAAATATATGTTTGTTTTGCATTTGTATTGTGCAGGAAGTGGATATCA
>BQNB010062287.1:0-36136 GCA_026074375.1 Tanacetum coccineum | reverse complement strand
GAAGAGATGCCAACAGACGCCATTTGACATTAAGGAACGAGGTTTGAACCGTTTTGTTCAAACGTCATCAAGAAGAAGAACGAGGCATGAACTGATGTGAACAGACATGATGAGACAATGAGGATCGAGGCTTGAACTGTTGTGATCAAGCGTCATCAAGATGAAGAACGAGGCCTGAACAGATTTGTCTAAACATCTTTTGATGAAGAACGAGGCTTGAACTGTTTTGTCCAAACGACATCAAGATGAAGAACGAGGCCTGAACTGATGTGAACAGACATCATTTGAAGCATGTTCATCAGATTTGAATTCCTTGAACTCCTGACGTATGAGATATCAGTCTTTTTGGTAACCAAACTCCGATTCTTTCCTTTAAAGGTATTGACAGATGTACCTGCACTTGAGTAGAAGTACATGCACTAAAATAATGAGTTGGATGCATTCATATGGGTTAGTGATATCATCATTGAACCATTTGGAGGGTTAACGTGCAACTTGGTTGTGCTTATCTATGAACACTTTCCGTAGGTATCACACCTAAGACTAACAGTCTTAAAAATTCTACCGTTGGTTTTCCACCTAAGATAAGATTCAGCGTGTGTGTTTTCTCATGCACAGCGAAGACTTATGAGAGAAAACTTGTCCTAGTACCATTCCTGCCTACCCAGGTTTATGAGTGTGGTTCTTTGGTTCAACGGGATTGTTGTTTCTGATCTTGGGGGACTGAACTTTAGCACGAGAATTCACCTTATTCAGGATCTTTATTATACAATCATCATGATTTGTATTAAAGATATATTTATGACAAATCGAACAAACAAATTTTTTGGAGTCCAAGAAGAAAATAGAATTCCTAGAGTGATCTACTAGAGGCTCACCATTTGACATTCCACCACTACACTTAGATACAGGAGAAATCCTATATATGTTTCTAAGTTTTGTGTACAAAGGAATAGGAGTGCAGGATCTAGTAGAGGCCATATCCCTATGATTAGGAATCCTGGTTTTGTCTTGTGTCATTTTCCTAGCATCCTCTAGAAAGTACGCATGAACCATAATCATTAAGTAAACCATGAACGATGCTTTTGACATTCTAGAGTAGTTAGTGCATTCACCTGATGAGATTTTGCAGCAGCAGATTCTCTAACTTTAGGCAAATAATGAGGAGTGACTGTTTTTGACAAATCATTTTTCTCATCAACTTGGGAGGCAAACCGTGGTCTTGAAATTCTAGGTCGTTCAGACGTAAACGCATTCGGTTGTCTAACAACTAAATGGTTTCAGATGGTTTGTAAAGCGGTTTCCCCAAGATTGATGCTTTGGTAAACTTAGAATCTACTATATTTCCTTTTAACTTTCTAAGTTCATTATTTAATGCCGCATTTGCAAAAACCTTTTCCTGAATCTGAGCTTTTAAATCAGCATTTTCGATAGACTTTTGATTAATTTGAGAAATTACGAGTCAACTGTGTCATTATTTCTGAAATGCGTTTCTTTTTAAATGAATCAAAAAGTTCTTTGTAAGTCTGTTTCAAATGCTCATTTTCTTTATGTAGTAGCTCATTTGCTGCAAGTAATTTAGCCACCCTGTGTTCTAATTCGATGTTAATAGTTTCAATTACATCGAGGTTATTTTTAACTTTGCTTCATTACTTGTTTTCCTTCACACTTTTAATTTGTTTCTTCAAGTGCAAATGAGTTGTGGTTCTGGCTAGTAGCTGACTTTCAAATCATTCATCACAAAAATTCACGGAAATTCAGAAAGTCCTCTATTCTTACATGGGTTTGTTACTTTGAAAACTTTCCTCCTTTTGTTGAATTTTGTATTTCAAGTGAAATACAATGTTATTCCAGGTTGTAAAAATCGTTTTGAAAGTTCATTGTAAAATTTTCTTATCAACCATATCTTTCGTTTTGAGAAGCTCAATTTTAAGCAAAGCATCCTGGTCAATCTCTCCTCCTCTATGACACATATTTGTTAAATTAGGAGTGGTATTGCTATCAATATATTTACCCAACAGATGTGTGTCATAAATGGGTTCAGAATTGCTTAGTATGCTGTTGTTTCATATAGCAAGGATATTAATGTAAAGCATCAATTGTACTCAGCAAATGCTCATCGTTCATTTACTGTCCGATATCCTGCATCCCATCCACAAACTTGTGTGGTAAATAACTCCCTGAACTGCTATTGTATTCCGGCTTGTCGGGCTTTATCCCCACGCTTTCTGTGACACCAACCCAGCATCAAACTGCTTCACGCAATTACATTTTCCTCTTGCCTTTGCATCTGATTTCAATCTCAGATTTGCTGAATGCATTGTTGTTTTCAGGCTCATCAAACGCTTTTTGATACAATCAAGCTGTCAGCCATTGCTTGAACTGGATTGATCAAATCTCTCTTGAGACTGCATACATGACACTTGACTTAATGTGATGCTCATGAAGATTTCATCATGCAACTAGACTTTCATTCCCTTTAGTGCATAAATTCATTTTCTTTCATGCGTAATACACCAATGTATTTACAACTCTATGAATGACCGCGCGTCCAAGTGTATCCATGTTCTCGAGTAAACTCACGTCCTGTACGTACCTAGGTTCACATCGCGTGAAGTATTCGAAGTCTTTGTTGCCAACCTTATTCAGAAAGATCCCTTTGCAATTACCCCTTTTTGAGGCAAGAAAATTCCTTGAAACTGTGTTCTGAGTGCTTGAAGACAAGTCTTTGCATTAACCCCATGAAGATTCTCTCTTTCAATTTGTAGCCTTAACTGATCCAGATTATGAAACATCTTCAATTTGAAAGTCTGATGCTCTTCACCAAAGAATGAGCGAAATGCTGGTTTAAAATGCCCAACAGCATAAGGAGCAATAAGGAATAAGACATAAAGATGTGTCCCTCAAGTTGTTCCAAACCATGTCATGCAGTTGGAGTGCCTTTGTTTTGCGAGCCGTTGCGTCAGTTGAAGCTCTCTCTCTTTTGAATTAGAATTAGAAGATTCCATTGAAATTCAATGTGTGAAATAAAATTAAGGATCTTAAGTAGATAATGTGATTGATGTTGTGGTTTTAAATGCAATTAACGTTCACGGGATTTTACAAGTCTATGATTAAAACCGATAAAAGATTAACGGGATTTTACAAAAATCAATAGAAAACCGTAATGAAATCGTTTGATGTTTAAGGTAGGTTGTTGTTTGATTAATGCAGTTTTATGGTCCTGTTTAGGTTGACGGGATTGTTTAATTGCCCTAAAATATTGAATTTTTGACTCAAAACACAAAATTTGTCCTTATTACCGAAAATTTAAATTTTGTGGTAAAAAATTAGCCAAAAAGGCTATTGAGAAAATTAATTGTTTTCTTAATTTTTCCCTCCAAAAATAATTTAAATTTTTTAACAAAATTTTTACCCTATTACCAAAATTTAAATTTGGTGTAAAAATGAGCTAAAAAGGCTATAGGAAAAATATTTGAATTTTTTTTTTATAAAATCAAACCGCTGCTAGTGTAAGCAAACCGCCGTGTAATAGAATAATCAAACCGTTGCTTCTTTTGACTAACAATCGCTGCCCTAATAACATACTCAATCGCGTTGGGTAAACTCTCCTTTTAGCAACTACCGTTTAGCAAGCTCGCTGGTTAGCAACTCGCCGTTTAGGCAACTCGCCCGTTTAGCAACTCGGCCGTTTAGCCAACTCGCCAATTAGCAACTCGCCGATAGAAACTCGCCGTTTACAACTCGCCGTTTAGCAAACTCGCCGTTAGCAACTCTAACTCTCGCTGTTTAGCAAACTCGCTGGTTTTTTTTTAAGCAACTCGCTGTTAATTAGAGCAACTCGTCGTTTAGAGAGCAACGTCGCCGGCATAGAAAATAAGCAAATCGCCTTATGACCTGGATCAACTCCAGCCGGCTACCTTTTCCCTAAAAATCCGGAACTTGTCCCTATCTTTTGTCAAACCCGCCGAGTAAAATAACATTTAATATTCAAACCTCCATCAAAACATACATCGAATCTAGCCAAAATAGCCCAAATATGCTTACGAACTATCTACGAAACAAAGCTAAAATATCAAATACTAAGCAAACCTTATAAGCCTAATCATTCCATAACATCTATTTCTTCGCGGATCATCAAGAAAGAAGCAAACCTCCACGAAGAACACAAACCTTAATGAGCTTATAAATCGAACTTGAGGCTTGAGTTTCACTTGGAATGGCAACAATACATCATGTTTAACATGAAAAACTCTAAGATTAACCAACAAATAAGCTTAAAATAAGCTTTGAGCCGTGGGCTTATTTTCTTCAAAAATAAGGACGAATTTGATCTAGTTTAACCACTAGAATCAACCACAAATCCACACGTAGCTCTGATGCCAATTGTAGGTTCCCGAATTCACACAAACATGTATAGATCTAAAGAGATCTAGAGAGAGAAAGTTAGAGAGAGAGAATAGTTGAGAGAGAAATAAGAAAAACACACTAAAGAGTGTGTGTAAAATGAAATAGATGCTTACCTCTTCCAAAGTTGGAAGAGGTATTTATAGTTCTTACAATACACCGGGTATTAGTACCCGGTTCAATACCGAAAGTTATACGTTTACCTATTAAACTACGAGCTATATTGAACAGTAAAATACACGGGGTGACCGAGTCTTTTTCTAATATCTAACAGTCAATGCTATAACTGTGGTGAAAAAGGACATTATGCTAAGAATTGTCCCAAGCCAAGGGTTCGTGATTCGAAGTATTTCATGGAGCAAATGTTGTTGGCAAAACAGGATGAAGCCGGTGTAATTCTTACCGATGAGCAGAATGATTTTCTCTTTGCGATGCTTCAAGGATGAAGAAATTAAAGAACGTAGAGTGCAAACCTATGCTAATGGCCAGAATTCAATCCACTGATCAAAATTCTGATGATAGCCAAGCTATGAGTCCTGCATTTATAGTGAGGTACAATCTCATCATCAATGAGAATGATGAACCAAATGTATCCAATTATACTAGTATAATTATTACAGATACCATTTGATGATGATCAAATAAAAGCAAAAATTCCAATTTGATTTCGCAAAGGAAATGTTTACAAGTGGCAGTGTTGAAAAGATACACGTGTTTTATGATATGTGTACATAGGAAACACTTGCTAGAATCATATGAAGGAAGCTGGCAAAACAGTACAAAGATTTGCTCCAAAAGGGTCCAAAACCACAAAATATGACTTTGACCAGTCAGATTTGAAGGTATAAGGAAAGAAATCGGGTTTTGGAAATCATAACAAGGATAACATTACTAAAAGAATTTCTTTTCTTAAAAGCTGATGAAAGGGCAAAACGTGTTCAAAAACACGTTGAGTTCTCATTGTATCCGTATCGAGATAATATTCGAGATCCTTGAAAAAAACATCGAGATAAGTTGAGTCAAGAGTCAAACATTTCAAACCAAACATGGAAATTACAAACACACATTTAATTTTAAAAAGTAAAATGAGTGAAAACGAGGATAAGTATCAGGGATACTATTCATGATCTTGAGGAAAAACTTAAAAAAGATGTTGATTTGTATTTTGAAAATTGGTTAATTCTTTACTAGCAATGATTATGCTCGCTCCAAAACCAATGTTCTGTTTATGATCATACAATTAAAACATGTGTTTGGGTCACCGAATCTTTATATCAACTCAGACAAGCAATTTCAAATGTCAAAATTATATCGTGGCATCTAGGACATGTAATATAGAAAATTTCCTTGGAATGTGAGAGAGTTTGGAGAAACTCTAAAGGATGCTTGCAAAAGTCAACAGAAAATGAATAATCCAATTGCTGTTGCAAACAAATAAAGCAATTTATACTATATATATAATATAATATAGGTGAAAATAAACAAATCACTTTTAAAAATCCAAAAACCAATAAGTTTAAATTCACAAATAAAAATATATATATCCGGAAGTATCGGTTTCTCGCTTCGTTATCCACAAAGTTTAAAACCGGACCCGGGTCGTTATGTCCCAACGAGGCGCGAATTTGAAAATCGAGTTTTGGTTTGTGAACAATGCTTGAATAATCAAAGATTGGATTGGATTCTATTTCTACAATTAAAAATGCAAAAAATAGTAAAAGAAACCCTAAAACGAAAGCAACTTAAGTTAAAACCTAAAAACGGGAACGTAAAAACGCGACTTAAAAAAACTGAATTATCAAAATTTAAACCTAAAATTATTTTTTACTTTTAATTCACCCTAAGTGACTAAAAGGTAAGAATAAAGAAGACTAGACCAAAAACGAAAGTGATTTAAGCTTAAAAACACGAAAAATGTGAACGGGATTCAATCCCGTTCTTTTAAAAAATCAAAATCTAAAATTTTAACCCTACGAAAGCAAATTTATTTTTTCCTAGGTCCTACATGATAAAAGAAAAATTTTTTAAAAAGAATTATTTTTTTTTATTTAATTTAATAAGAATTAAAAACAGTTTTAATGAAATTAAATGATTAAAAATAGTAAACTAAAAAAGAAAAATCTGAAGAAATTACAAAAAGTATTTTGAAATGTGCTAATTCTAGGAAAAATACTAAGAGGTTGCCAGCTTATCTCAATAAGCTGGGAAAAAGCCTTAAAGGGCTGTTAACTTATTGGGCCAAAAGGTGTATAAGAATTAAATTGTGCACCATAAGACCAGATGGACCTACTGTGCCTAGTGGTTAGTGTGTTGTATTGTGGGACGAGTGTGAGTACAAGGGGGAGGCAATGGGTTCGACCCTACATGCCTCTCCCTTTTTTAACCCCAGCCTCTCTTTGTTAAAACATATTTCTTTTTTCAATTTTCTTTTTATAATTTATAAAGAGACCAAAAATAATCACTTTATAAATAACAACTTTTATCTAAAAACATATAAAAAGCGGTAAAAAGCAAATAAAAGCATACAGAAAAGAGTGTTTTTTTTTAACACTAAGGCATAAGCGGCAAAACTGTTGGGCAATTAGGCTAAAATAAGCAAAGGCAATGACAAAATAAGCTGAGACAAATACACACCTACTCCTATAAGCTCTGGGGCACAAAAAAGTAGCAAACAAATAAGCTATCAGCTGAGAAAATCAAAAAAGCATTTTGCATAGAAACCTTCAATCAAACACCTCTAGGGTAACCTATAAGCTAATTTTTAAGGGCTTAAGATCCGTAAAGCTTTAAGACTAAAACAGATAAACTTGAAACGAAGCTACAATAAGCAGAAAAGAAAAAGGAGTTTGAAACAAGCATAAGCCAAGAAAAAGGCTTATGAAAAAGACTACTTGAACTCAGCATATGCTGAGTTTTGGTTTTCTTAAAACTAAATGGCAAAGTGCAGACCTACAAATAAGCTATAAAATAAACTTTAAAGACAGGGATATGCTAAGATAGAATGACTATGACAACTAATGAGCTTAAGTTTAAAAATTTAGTCTCTAAAAACAATTTTAAGTAAACTAAATTTTGAAAATGAAAAATGGCTTTTAACTTTGAAAACTGACTTGACAGGTTTTTTTTTTTGACTAAACAAAACTGAACCATATGGACACTTACACTACTGCATTTGACACTTAAAAACAACATGAAAACAATGAAAAAAAGTAACTTATCAAGACCTAACAATCCTATCAGTTTCAATAAATTAAAATACCACAGAACCAAACTATATTTAGTTCAAACCAAAAATTTGACTTAAAGCTTTTGAAGACTTAAAACAACTAAATAATAGACTTATTAAAGGCTAGTAGAACTGACTAAGAACCCATAAGCAAATTTTATACCATTTTGACCCATTTTGGGTCTTGTCCCAAACACCCCTTTAAAGAATCTTAAAAACCATTCTAAAGAGATTAAGACTGATTTAAGCATAATTCTTTGAAAACAGATGATTGATAAGCAAAGTTAAGTACTTATGAACAACTTTCAACAAGAGATAAGCACTTTAAATAAGCAAAATTAAGATAAGCAATTTATAAGCTAATTGTAACACCCCCAAATTGGGTCGCAGCGGAATAAGGGTCCGGGGCGTGTTACTTCTCAGATCAACAACACAAGATAATATAAGAACGACCAAAAAGTCGTTTAAAACTAATACATTGGATTTAATAAAGTATGTGTTACAAAAGCCCGAAGCTTTACTTGTTTACTTGTTATTATTACAAAGATTTCCAGCCCATAACAGATACACAAAATGTAATGCGACTAAATCTTTAATGCATGACTTCATAATATAACCACCAATGTATCCTTCGCACCTCGTGCTTAATGACCTGAAAAACATTGCATTTAAAAACGTCAACATAAAGTTGGTGAATTTCATAGGTTTATGTAAATGTATATGCAGGACCGCAAGACTTTCCCAGTGATAATGCAACAGATGCAGACATCACAAAATGTAATTACGTTTACCTAAGCTCATGACACCAAAATGCTGGACAAATTGAATACAATAAATAAATATTGCCTACATTGCCCGTGATGATGTTCAACCCATAACCTCCAGTGATTCGACCTTAGATACGATCGTTGTCAGTGATAGCAAGTCACCCACGACGGGAGGTCACAATCCCGAATAGATCAATCAATAATCATACCGCTTACATTCCATAATTGACAGTTCATGGAAATCATGGCATAGTGTTCATCGCTACTTAGGCAAAACGTAATCAGATAAAATGTACACACTTTCTTCCAATTTGTAAAACATGCATAATGTCTTCCCCCAAAAACTTTGTAATTTTAATGATTGTAAAACATGGGGCTTATGAACTCACCTTGAGTGATAAACTGATAACAAAATATCCCATGTAACAACACGTCACGCAAACGCTCTAATGCAACCTAGTAATATAGTCGAATCAGAACCAATTATGTTGTTTAACACAACGGTATTATAATCCTATATAGTTCATCATCGTACAAAATATCTTCGGAGTAAGCTATCATAATTGGAAGAGGTCATGACATACTGCGAGGAGTTAGGACACTTTAAATCGTAATCCAATAACTCGTCAATACGCCATCTTCCAAAAGCTCATATAAAATTCCCTAGTAGATATAGCACTACGATAACAAATAACATATATATATAAATAATATATAATATAGCTATAAAATTCCTCACCATCTATTTGTTTAAGTGATATCGTAATTATAAAGTAAAAACGTTTATAATTACGCCTTTAGTAAAAATGACATAACTTTGTCGTTTTAAGCCCGTTTCTCGCGTTTCTTATGCCCACGCTTTCGTATTAAGACGAGTGATCATAAAATCACATTTTTAGGTTTTTGAGATTCTGTGATGAATAGTGTTTTTTACTGTTCACAACAGCTATAAATTTATTTTTATACTTTTAATTAACGTAAAACCCGTTTTATCGTAACTTAATCGTTATAGCTCCGTTTTTAGTGATTCTTTCGAGCACGTTCTCGTAATTAAAAGTTTTATCATATTATGGATGTTTATAAAGTATAAGTTTATGTGGTGAATAGTACTTTTTATAAAAGTATTAACTATCGTAAACTTGTAAATAGCGTATCTTCTTCGTTATTAATCAGTTTCGAGTTCAATTGACCCCGCGTAATCTTTGACATGTGTAATTTATAAATCATAAAACATAATATGTAAATTTCGAATTAAAACAGCCCCTATAAATATTTTCCAAATGTGCTTAAAAACTTGTTTTTTAGGACTTTTTAGACTTACACTTTGTTTACAAACCATTATAACCTTTTAATATAACACGCCTGTTTTCAAGTCTTTGACGACGTTGATAAATCCGCAATGTACCTTTTTTATTGTGTCATTTGCTTTAAATCATAAGCGATAGGTTAAATCGCGTACGCCAAAAATTAGCGTTCAATGCAAACGGGCATCAAACAATTAAATGTTTACATCAAGCAAGGGTTATATAATTATTTGATGATAATTAAAACATTGTTCATTTTAATTTTTAACGGATACGAAAGTGTATAACGTTTCGCGATAAATTGCGTCACACTCCCGAACCACAAAAACTTTTCTACTCTTCAACAAAAAAATTAACCCACTTTTATACCCAAATACATAAAAATAACATAAATAAAATCATGTATATCTTTGTTCCACTGATAAATCATGCATCATATACAAATATATACATGAAAAATAAGTTAAGACTTCCATTTGGTCAAAACAACACCATGCTTCATTTATGAGCACCATACTTCATCATGTCTACACCATGCTCATTATGGCACACCATGCCCACCATACTTTGACTCCATGACCTGAACTCTTGCACAACTTGTCCCATTTGACTAACTTACTCTTATATACATGTATTCCAAGAAAGAAATAAACATTTACATAAACTCTTAGCTAAAAATTCAACAAACATCCCCTTTTTGGCTCCCTTTAGCTCACGGCATCAAGCATGCATGCAACCAAATCCATAGCAATTTTTATACAACCCATTCACACTTATACACATCCATTATAAGTCATTCTAAGGTGTTTCCAACCATTGAATCACCATTTGCAAGTTATAATCAAGAAAAGCAAGATTAGGGTTTTCTTAAGAAAATAAGGGTTTTCTTAAGTGCAAGCTTTGGTTTTAAGGCTAAACACGGGTTTAGCATTCATTTCTCATCTCATACATCATCCCTAAGGTCTTCTAAATTCCTTTATACTTTTTATTATCATTATTTTATGTGTTATATGTTATATACGGCTAAATCACCACTAAGGACTTTTGAATATGTAAAAAGAGTTCTTACTTATGTATATGAGTTTACACACTTTTTCGTATGTCATATGGTCATATATATCATGGAAAAATAGATGTAAAAGTATGTTAACGTGTCGTTTAAGTATAAACATGTTTAAGTATAAATTAGGGTTTTAAAGTTTACTTAAAAAGGTTGTGATTAAAAATATGCATAAATGTATAAAAGTGAGTTTTGTTTCGAAATTCATACAGTAGGTTAGATATTTTATAAAAATAATACGCCTTATAACGATCCAAATGATAAGAAACTTGAAAAACGTTTATAACGAAAAAGAGTACGTTAATTACAATTTTACTACGATAATACTTTTATAAAACTATTTTTATAAAAAGTACTATTCATTACAGCAACTCATATTTTTAAAACATCAAAAATATGATATAACTTTTAATTACGAGAACGTCCTCGAAAGAATCATTAAAAACGGAGCTATAACGAATAAAATACGACGTTTACGGGTTTTACGACGACAAATACGAATTTATAGAAACACACGTCTGTCATGAACAGTAAAAGTTACTGTTCATCAGGGGGAAAATTTTATGAAAATGTCAAATATCGATAACCCATCTTAATACGAAAAGATGGACAAAATTTGTGTATTGAATAAAGAAACGCAAGAATCGGGCTTAAAACGCGAAAGTTACGCCAGTTTTACTACGTAATGATAAACTTTTAACTTATTAAACACAATTTTCCAAACCAATAGTTGGTGATTAGCTAGATAAAATTATGTGGTTATCAAAGTACATATTTCTAGGGTAGTTCATAATTGAGGCCTCTTCTGGATGCGTTTCGAATGATGTTTTGATTTACTGATTTAAAGTGTCCTAACTCCTCGAACGTCATGTCATGACCTCTTATATGATACCCAACGATAGTACGAGTAAACAACTATAAGATAAATTTCAAAGTACACAGTACTTATGACGACATTGCTATGTTATTTAGGTTGCATTCGATCTCTTACGTGACCATTATCTGCGATAATTTGATATCCAAACAAGTGAGTTCATAGCCCCACACATTTTACAAGTTTTACTGATTTTACTATTATTTGGTGGAAACATCTTTTGTTTAACAATTGGACGCAAGATTGATTACATGAAGGCCTAAGTACCGATAACCCCATTAAGCCCATTATCATGAACATCAATTGCATAGATTAATGGGAATAACATTATGTGAAGCGCGAATGTATATTTAATAGATCAATTCGGAAACGACCTCCCCGTTCTGTTGCTGACTAGCTATCACCAAAGAACGAACGTTATAGCATGTCGAATTTGGATGTTTTCGGGTTAAAACATCAGTGCGGCAGAAATTGCAATATATAAGTTTAATTGCCAGAAAGGATCGTCGAGCTTCAGTGTCATGAGCTTATGTTATATGTATTCTAGTTTTGAGATCGCATTAGTTGCTGTATCACTAAAAAGTCATTGCGGTCCTACTAATACATTATCAAACCTATGAAATTCACCAACATTTTTGTTTGACGTTTATAAACAATGTTTTCAGAGATCATAGCATGGTAGCAGATGCATAGGGTTATATTTGGCATTGCACGCTTAAAGATTTAGGTGCATCATATTTTTGGGAAATGTATTTCCAACTTTTGTGTAATATTCAACAAATGAACAAGTAAAAGCTATATGCTTTGTATAAATCTTTTCAATTAAATCCAATGTAACCCCCCCCCCCCCCCCCCCCCCCCCCCCCCCCCAATTTTAAACGATTTTTTTTTTTTTTTTGTTTTTGTTTGTTTATTTTTTTTTTGTTTTTCGTTTTTTAAAACATAATATGGCTGCTTCCAAATTCGAATCAAAACAGAAGGTTTGAGGTTTTGTGATTTAGACATGTTTTAAGCTTGATTTTTGTACCATTAAGCTTCAACACCTTATTACAACTACTTCACAACATTTCTATCTTATGTTTTACATATATAAAGTCCATTAGATCATGCTTTACTCAAGTGTGTTCAAGATAACAAGTTTAACTACCATTTTCACTTGTAACTCATAAGTTAACATTAGAAACCCTAATTTGTACATATACATGTTTATACTTAAACAACATGTTAAAACACTTATACATCCCTTTTAACATCATATTAGCATCCATGTGACATGTAAATAAGTTCATAAAACATTAATCATAAGTAAATATCCATTTTACATATTCAAAAGTACCCTAAATGGTGATTTAGCTAAATATAACATATGAACACATAAAATCTTAGTTATGAAATGATTAAGCTTTATATATAACCTTGTGTGGATGAGTAGAGAAAAGAAAACCAATCACACCCTTGTGATTTAAACTCTTGGCTTGAAAAATTAGGATGAAACCCTAATTTTTCCCAAGTAAACCCTTTCTTCCTTTTCTTGATTCCTTCCTTGCAAATGGTTAACCAACTCTTGAAACCTTCTTAGAATACCTTAGATATGATGTGTGTATGCTTGTATAATGATAGAAAATCAAGCAATGGATTTGGTTTGGGAGTGTTTTTGAGCCGTGGGCTATAACAAGAGAAAAGGAAGAGTTTTGTGATTTTTCTAGTAATGAAGTGAAGTGTATGAGTCCCTAGCTCACATGTACATGCTTTTATATACTACTTGGAAGATATTATGAAGATATTTAATGTCAAGTTGATCATATGAAAGGTGGCAAAGGATTTGGATGACATGAGAACAAGATAGGCTTATTTAGGGCTTATCTTGGTCTAGTCATGGTTCAAGTGGATGCAAGATATTTTTATGAAGGTTTCTTGGTGACTCATAGCTTATCCTACATACATATACACGAAATTATGCTAGGGGAGGGCTTGGTGATATATTTTGATCTTTTATTTAATGTATAAATGTATTATTTGAAGTATAATGTAATATAGATTTAATAAAATGTATAGTTTGCACATGGTAGAGTTTGATTTGAATTATTTCATGAAGAATATGTATAATATGATAAATACTTGAAGTTTTAAATAAACTTTAAGTATTGGGTATAAATTTTGGGTATTTGATGAAGCGTAGATAAGTTAACGTGCTTCCGGGAAGGCCTAAACGTACTTTATCGCGAAACGTAAACACTTAACGTAACCAATAAAAATAAAATGTGCAATGATAATAATTATCCTCTAAATAATCATATAACACTTGCTTGATGTAAACATTTAATTGTTTAATGCCCGTTTACATTGAATGATCATTTTTAGTTTACGCGATTTAGCTTAACGATTACGATTTAAAAGCAAACGCGTAAAACCCTAAAAATAAATTGTGAATTACATAACGTCGTACAATGACCTAAAACATGAGGTGTTATACCGGATTTTACCGTCGATTCATAAATGATTTTTCCAAAATTTCCAGACCCATGACGAAACTTCTCGAAAAAGACTTAGTCTTTAACTTCGATGAAGAATGTAACAAGGCATTCAAAACTCTCAAAGAAAAGTTAACAAACGCACCTATTATGATTTCACCTAATTGGTCGCTACCGTTTGAACTTATGTGCGATGCAAGCGATTTTGCCGTAGGAGCCGTGCTAGGCCAACGCGAAGAAAAGCACTTTTCGACCCATCCACTTCGCTAGCAAAACTCTGAACAGCGCACAACAAAACTATACGGTGACCGAAAAAGAGTTACTTGCCGTAGTTTTTGCATTCGACAAGTTTCGATCATACCTTGTTCTTTCAAAAACAGTTGTGTTCACGGATCACGCTGCAATAAAATATCTGTTTTCGAAACAAGATGCCAAACCGCGTCTTATACGCTGGATTTTACTGCTTCAAGAATTCGATATCAAAATCAAAAATAAGAAGGGAGCAGAAAACGTCGCAGCAGATCACTTATCGCGACTTGAAAAACCCAATCTCAATGACGAGGAAATAAATGACGAGTTCCCTGATGAATTTCTCATGAGTATCAAAACCGACGAGGAAGAAAGCCCGTGGTTTGCTGACTTTGCCAACTACCTAGTTGGAGGAATTCTAAGAAAAGGATTAACCTACGCTCAGCGTTGTAAGTTCTTTTCAGAACTTAAGCACTATTTCTGGGACGAACCGTATCTATTTAAAGCATGCCCCGATGGCATGATCAGAAGATGCGTTCACGGTTCGAAAACTCAAAAAATTCTAGATGAATGTCATCATGGACCCACTAGGGGACATTATGGACCATCGATTACCGCAAAGAAAGTTTTTGATGTTGGATTCTATTGGCCAACCATATTCAAAGAAGCCCAAACTCTGGTACAAAACTGTGACGCCTGCCAACGTTCTGGTAGCATTTCACGAAGAGACGAGATGCCTTTGAACAACATCCAAGTAAGTGAAATTTTTGACATATGGGGAATTGATTTCATGGGACCTTTTCCGAAATCCCATAAGTTCGAATACATTCTTGTCGCCATCGACTACGTGTCAAAATAGGCAGAAGCCGAAGCTTTACCCACCAACGACGCACGAGTGGTAGTCAATTTCTTGAAAAAGCTTTTCTCTCATTTTGAAATTCTGAAAGCTTTAATTAGCGACTGAGGAACTCACTTTTGTAATCGTCAAATGGAGAAAATCTTAAAAAAGTACGGAGTACACCATAGTATAGCCACAGCCTATCATCCACAAACTAGTGGTCAGGTTGAAAACACCAACAGAGCCTTAAAAAGAATCCTCGAAAAGACAGTTAAGGATAATCCGTCTGTTTGGTCGAGAAAATTAGATGACGCTCTGTGGGCATTTCGTACAGCCTACAAAACTCCAATCGGTACCACTCCATACCGACTTCTTTATGGAAAAACGTGCCATTTGCCGTTTGAAATCGAACATCATGCTTACTGGGCCCTGCAAAGCTACAATCCTGATCTTAAGGTTGCAGGAGAAAAATGATTTCTACGGTTGCATGAGCTCGATGAATTGAGACTTCAAGCATATGAGAATTCCAAACACTACAAAGCCCGAACCAAAGCCTATCATGATAAGAAACTCATAATTAGGAAAGAATTTAAGGCCGAAGACAAAGTTCTCCTGTACAACTCTAAGTATAAATTCAAAGCTCCAAAGCTTAGACCAAAGTGGTGTGGACCATTCATAGTCAAACATGGTTATCCATCCGGATATGTTGAATTGTATGATAAACATGGAGGAAGCTTCATTACTAACGGACACCGTGTTAAACTCTACCACGATGAGGAGCAGTTAAATGAACTTGCCATAGAAGAGATTCACCTCATGTGTGAGGACGGAAGAATGAAAGCTATTCCATTCATGGCACCATTTCCAGCCAACTACCGTGAGACCATGCCATGGGCATCAGAAAAACCGTACATTTACAGTGTAGTGGAAAACACCTGTAACGAAGCTAAGTTATACGATTTAGACTAAACTGGGAAAAGAATAGTGATCAAGAATATTTTGTATGTCCAAGAATGAAAGGAGCACCCGAGTCCGACTGACGACTCACTCAAAAATCAAGCGCTTCTCTAGAGGCAACCCGTGTTTTTAAAATAATTAGTTTCTAAAAAAAACAAAAAAACAAAAACGTCCGCACCCACAATAAAAGTTAAGTGTGGGGGTGCGACATTCAAAAATATATATTTGTTTGCATTTCCTTTTGTATTTCAAATTCTTGCAGGAAATGATGCACTTGGCAGCTCAAGCACTACCGCACATGCATGAACACCTGATTTTTCTCTTTTTTCCCTATTTCTGTTTTTACCATTTTTCCGCATTGAGAGCAATGCTAAATGTAAGTGTGGGGGGAGAATAGGGAAAACGAGGTTGTTTTAAAATTTTGAGCTAATTAAAAATTGTTTGCCCTTAAAAATCAAAGAAGTGTATACACATGATAAGAAACTAACCAGAATAACATCAGTTTGTTTTCAAAATATGCCTTAATGCCTTGAGCTAACCATCTCGGTTAGTCCAACATTTTTCATGGTCCCATTTGTTAGTTATACCGTCCTTTGCTTTTAAAAAAAATATTACACATAGTTTAGCTCTACCTAGATAACTGAAGTCTACATGTTAGTTGCTAGCTACGTGGATTGATGGTAGATATGTGGGAAATCCTTATGAATTTTCGAGAGAAAGTTGATAGCCCCATGTTTAAGGACATATAATCCTTTGCTAATATACCGATCGGAGGTTGATCGAAAAAAAATGATGAATAAAGCCAATGTGCTAAGTCTTATGAAGATGAAGGAAGATGAAGAGAAATTGGTGTCGATTAGCCAATGTGCTAAGTCGTGACACAGTGATGCGTTTATCTCGAAATTCATATAGGATAGTGGTAAGCGGTAGCTAGCAACCTAGTGGATTGTATACTTCGTTCTTTTTACCAAAGCATACATCTGTACCGTTTTCCATTAAAGCCAATTAGCATGTTTCTTTGATGTGTACACTTAGACTTATCGAGTACTTGTGCTTGGTAAATTACATCTCATTTATGGAAAATGTTTTCTAGATTTGCTTGAGGGCAAGCAAAGTTTAAGTGTGGGTGGATTTGATAACGCTCAAATCAAGTATGTTTTAGGAGCGTTATTCATACTTTTATATTAGTTATTTGGTCAGTTACCTGGTAGTTTAGCTCACTCTGAAATGATATCTGCTTTGGCTGAGGTGCCTGTGAATGGGAATGAGCCCGCAACCGGGACTCTACATATAGAATAAGGCAACCTATCTCAATCAGCTAGAGCCATTGCAAGTTCATCCACTACAAGCAGTTGAGCCTCCTACTCCTTCCCTTAGAAGGACCCGAGGGGGAGCGAAAGAACATAAAAGGAGGAGCGCTGCTCGGGGAGTAGCGCCCGTATGGCTAGATTGGTTTTATTACTCGATTATGTCGAAATATGCTTTCTAGTGTAATTGCAGACAAATACAAGAAAACAAGAAAAGGAGAGACGAACATGCTTAGATTATCTCAAGTACGAAGACTCTCGTGTCAAGATCAAGTGCGGAAGCATCTCAAAGAAGAAGAAATCTAATTACTCAAGCTTCCAAGCCTTGAGATCAAGTTGTAATGAAGATATGGTGAAGTATGAAGACCCACGACCAAGCACAACTTGAACAAGAGCCTTAAACGAAAGATTATACAAAAAGATTTCACCAGCGAGGACCCAGCCGCCCGGCAGAAAGTTCGCCGCCAGGCTCTTGGAGCTCACATTTTTCACTTCACTCTAGAAGAAACCTGGATAATCAAGAAGGATCTAGACCCTCTAAACCGACTTTGGACACCCCTTTAGACCCTGGAACCGACATAAAATTATAGTATAAATAGGAGACCAATATGCCTCATTTTAACACACACCTCACTATTCTCCAACTCAAAAACCTAATCCTCATACTCACCACTCCTCTCCAAAGCCACCTAAGTCCAGGGAAGTCAGGAAGAAGCTCCAGGAAAGCCAAGAAGGAGGATCCCTCTAGCTCACAAGTTTGTCATTTCTTAGTTTACTTTCTTTTAAGCTTTTGCAATACTTTGTAAGAACTTTCATTATGTTTATGAATGCATTATTTTTTGGAATTATGTCTTTGTTTAATATGAGTGGCTAGTCCCTTTATGTGCTTGGTTAGATGAAGTTTGTGGTATGAAGATTCGATTATGATAGTGTGGCATGTTAATTCAATTTCAAGCTAAGTCTTAGATCCATTTGTTCTTATGTTCTAAGTGGCATAGTTTTATAAACCGGATTGTTTGTTGAGAATATCATGGGCCGAAAGGGGTATTGTTAATCAATCAATTGTCGCCTTTTTATCTACGATCGGCTACCTTTTGTATTGACCATTTCTTAAGTGGTTGGGTATAACTAGGAACATAATTATCGGTGTCTATGATTTGTGAAACGAACCGCGAATCAAACTCATAGAGGTTGTCTTAGTCTCGAATTGATTGATTGAGTCTAATGCTTGTTTTTTTCACTTCGAGTCTTGACGAAGATAAAAAGTTTTATAAACAATAGATTGGATAACCTCCAATTCTTTTAATCTATGCCACTATCATATCAAATCGGATTCCCAAACTAAGTCCAACCAAGTACATCTTATTATCATTAAATCGCTTCCATTATTGTTATCTTGCATCTTAGGATATTTTTTACCATCGAAATATTTATCAAGTTGAAACACCTAAATCCCCATGAACGATCTCGGCTTACCATTCAATATCTTGCTACTATGGACGAGTTCACTTGCTCGTATCTGTTGCTTGAGAATTTGGTATACCGAGTTATAAATTTAAAACTGACCCGTATCACACGCATCAGGCTGAAGCAATTTCAACAGCATGTTTTACTCAAAACCGTTCACTCGTAATTCCTCGACATGAGAAAACACCTTACCACATCATCAATGGCCAGAAACCGTCTGTTAAATTCTTTCATATTTTTGGCTCTCTTTGCTACCTCGTTAGAGATGGTGAACATCTTGACAAAATGAAGGAAAAAGGTGATGCATGTATCTTTGTAGGGTATTCTACTTAGTCAAGAGCTTACAGGGTATATAACAAGAGAACAAGAGTGATAGTCGAAACCATTCATGTTAACTTTGACGAATTGCCGCAGATGGCGTCAGATCACATCAGTTTAGACCCCGTTCCACAATGTCTGACAACGGCACTTGAACATGCCAGTTTAAGTCCCGGTCTCCAAAGTCAAGAAAATGTTCCTCAAGCAGCTGAGACAGTAACAACATCAAATGAGCTGGATTTGCTATTTAGTCTGATGTTCGATGATTTACTCAATGGAACTACTCAAGTTGTGTCAAAGTCTTCCGTTGTAACTACTGCTGATGCACTTAATCAACGTCAACAACAACACACAACTCCATCTACTTCAATAACCGTTGCTGCAGATACACCTCCATTAAACATTCAAACAACACCTAAAACTACAAATCAAGCACCAACTGTCACTGCCAATGAGAACATTATTCAAGCAGAAACCAATAAAGAATATGCACAAGTTGACGAAGATAAATTTATCAACATCTTTAGTACACCGGTACAAGAACGAGGGGAGACATCATCTCATCGTGTTGATTCATCAAACATGCATACATTCTATCAACGACATCCTTTTGAACATCGTTGGACAAAAGATCATCCGCTAGAACAAGTCATTAGAAATCCTTCTCAATCAATTAGAACAAGACGTTAGCTAGAAACAGATGGCGAGATGTGTATGTTCGCACTTACCGTGAGTCGAACCGAACCAAAGACCATCAAAGAAGTCATGGCTGATTCTGCATGGATTGAAACGATGCAGGAGGAAATTTACTAGTTTGATCGATAGATGTATGCGAATTAGTCGACAGACCACTATGCAAAAATGTGATTAACATGAAGTGGCTCTGGAAAAACAAACGTGATGAAGAAAATACTGTAATTCGCAACAAAGCTCGTCTTGTAGTAAGGGATACGCTCAAAAAGAAGGTATTGAATTCGAAGAGTCATTTGCACCAGTTGCTCGGTTGGAAGCTGTCTGGTTATTCGTTGTGTATGCCGCACACAAATCATTTCTAGTATACCAGATGGACGTCAAGACAACATTTCTTTACGGACCTCTGAAGGAAGAAGTGTACGTAAACCAGCCAGATGGATTCATAGACCCATATCATCCTGACCAAGTCTACCATCTAAAGAAGGCATTATATGGACTCAAACAAGCTCCAAGAGCGTGGTACGATGAACTCTCCAACTTCCTGGTATCCAAAGGATTCTCAAAAGGTTCTATTGATCCAACTCTGTTCATAACTAAACATGGGGAAGACATATTGCTTGTGCAAATTTACATTGATGACATTATTTTTGGTTTTACGAACCCAAAACTTTCAAAAAGGTTTGAAAAACTAATGCACAACAAGTTTGAAATGTCTATGATGGGGGAGCTGAAATTCTTTTTAGGAATTCAGATCCACCAATCCCCACGTGGTATCTTTATAAACCAAGCTAAGTATGCTCAAGAGATACTTATAAAGCATGGTATGACCTCATGTGATAGCATTGGTACTCCAATGGCTACGAAACACCTAGATGCTGACTTGAGTGGAACTCCGGTTGACCAAACGAAATATCGTAGTATGGTCAGAGCACTCATGTACCTAACAGCAAGTAGACCAGATATTGTACATGCAACATGTTATTGTGCTCGCTATCAAGCGAAATAACTTAGTGCTGTTAGTGATATTAGTGAAAAATATTCTAAGTAGTTACTACTACTTGTACACAGTTAATGCTGCTGGTTACAACTGCTAGAAGAGTTTCTACTGTCAGAAGGATAAAGACAAAAGAAAGGATAAAGATGAAGATTGTTTATCAAGATTACTTACGGGATAAGTATGAGATATTTTTGTAAAAGACACATACAAGTTATATTTTAGAAGATCATGATAACTTAGGAAAATATTGTAAGCCAGTTAGGACTCCTTGGTGTATAAAAGGAGGTCCTAAGGCATAGAGTTAGATATCTAGAAATTGTTTTGTTTTTGATATCATTATAGCTTCAAGGTTTTGTAAACCCTAACACTATTAAGAGTGTTCGTATTATATTGAGGCTGAAAGTTTGGTAAACTGTTTGTTATTGATCTTGTTCATTACTGTTTCATTAAAATTCTTTTAAGTATCATTGACTAGATTCGCATAGTCTTTGATATTCATAATCAAAGAGTCTGTCATATTTGTTTTGGATTTATTCAATACAACTTAAGCTTATACAAGCTAAGCAAGATCTATTATATTGGGATCAACAAGTAGTATTAGAGCTTGTGAGAAGCTTTGAATAAGAATAAACTCTACTTACACACAAGATCTATTTTTTTAAGAGGCTATAGATTCTCAAACTACTCAAACCATCAAGCTACCCATACTCCAACCTGGTGAGTATGATCTATGAAAGATGAGGATGGATCAGTACCTACTGTGTATTTGATTACCTCAATGGAAAATCAAGAAAATGGTAATGTACCCATAGTAACCAAAATTATTTATGGTAAGGACACTGTTATTCCTCCTACAACTGTTGAAGAGAAGGCACAAAGAAGGGCAGAGTTGAAGGAAAAGCAATTGTTGATGGCTTTTAACCTAAAACATCAATTAAAAGTTAAAAACAAACAAAGGAGCTAAGTTCACTGATGCAGGCTAATGAGAACAATTTGGAAGGTAATACTGTCTTACAAAGAAAACTCAGAAAAATCTTCTGAAGCAGCAATATGAAAACTTTGTTGCATCCAACACATAAGTGATTGAGCAAACCTATGAAAGGCTTCAAAAGATAATTAGTCAACTGGAGATGCATAGTGAAGTTATCTCTCAAGAAGACATCAATTAGAAGTTCTTGAGAAGTCTGTCACAAGAATGGACTATGCATACTATTATGTAGAGGAACAAACCAGAGATTGAAACATTAAGTTTGTATAACCTATTCAACAACCTGAAGGCTTATGAATCAGAGGTCAAGAGGACATCTAACTCAACCACTAACTCACATAATGTAGCCTTTCTATCTACTGGCAGCACTAACAATGCATCTGGAGCAGTAAACTGCACAGGGTGTTTAAAACTGTAGCACTTAAGGGTGCTGCTGATGGGCGGGGGCCTCAAAATCTGGTGAAAACTTTAGTAATGCTATGATTTATTCCTTCTTTTCTAGCCAACCATGTATTTCACAGCTTGATAATGAAGATCTTGAACAAATCGATCCTGATGATCTAGAAGAGATAGACTTGAGGTGGAACATTCCTATGCTAACTATGAGAGCAAAAAGATTCCTGAAGAATACAAGAAGGAATCTGGACATGACCAACAAAGAAAGAATTGGGTTTGACAAGTCCAAGGTGGAGTGTTTCAACTGCCACAAAAAGGACACTTTACAAGGGAGTGCAAGGCACACAGGAATCAAGACAGTAGGAACAAGGAGCCTACAAGAACGACTGTGCCAGTTGAAGAAACTACTTCAAATTCCTTAGTGTCTCAGTGTGATTGGATTTTGGCTATGACTGAGTGACCAAGCAAAGAAGATCCAACCAAATTTGCTCTCATGGCTTTTTTATCAACAATGTTTAAATTCTTCTACAAACTCTGAGATATAAGGAATTAAAATGTTGTTCAACTGTTTAAATTGTGAGAAAGATCTAAAAAGGAACAAACGAACAATTAGTTAAAACTTAAGAACAAACCCTTTCCCCCCCCCCCCTCTCCCCCCCCCCCTCGGATAAGTGATGTTCTCTTATAAAACTAGTTTTAGAATATGTAGAGCTATACTGGTAGTCTTAAGAAAAACGAGTCTGAGTATGAAGAAAGATACAAAACTCTTAAAACGTGAAGTCCATTTAAGATATTTATATTTTATAGAGCGTAAAAGGAAGTTGGAGTTGGTTATAAAAGAAAAATATGAGGTTCAACTTACAGTACAAAAATTTGAAAATTCATCAAAAAGCCTAAGTAAACTTCTAGACAGACAGATAGTGGATTAGTTTAAAACGGGATTAGGGTATAATGTTGTCCCACCTCCCTATACTGGGAATTTTATGCCACCTAAGCATGCTTTAGTTTATCCTAGTCTAGATGATTTTGTGGAAGTGAACAAGTCTGCTAGTGAGTCTGTAGTTGAAAAGCCTACTGTTGAGACTAATGAACCTAAGAATGCTAGGAAAGAAAATGGAGCCCCAATTATTGAGGATTGGGTGTCTAAAAGTAAGAAAGAAGACATGCCTAAGATTAAAATAGTTGAGATGTTTAATAAACTTAGTGTTGCTAAGATAAACTTTGTTAAGTCTACCGAGCAAGTAAAATCTCCTAGGAAAACATCAGTTGATAAAAATAAAAAAACACACTTAGTCCTAGAGGGAACAAGAGAAATTTGAACCAGAAGATGTCTCAAAAATTAGGGAATGATTTTGAGATGTTTAACAAAGATTGTCATATGTGTATTTTGATCATTTGAAAAATGATGCCAAAACTGGTATAATAATCAAAGGTTTGAAATACAATTTGGCCCAATGTTCAAAGGGTTAACACAAAGCTCTAAATTAACTCAACCCAGTCCAAAAAGGAACATGGTTCCAAGAACAGTCTGAACTAGGTCTGGCCCAATTTCACTTAATGCCGCTAGATCAGTTAATACTATTCAATCAAGAACAGCAGTGAATAATGCAGGACCCATGAAAAATGTTATTAATACTGCATATTCAACCGCTAGAAGGCCTTTTAACAAAATAACAACAACTAATAACAGTAATTTTAATAAGAGGGTTAGTACCGTTAATGATAAAAATGTTAATGCTGCTAGGCCAAATGCAGTAGTTAATACTGCTAGGCCAAAAGCAGTTCTTAGTGCTGTTAAGGGAAACAAGGGAAATGCTGTTAAGGCCTCAACATGTTGGGTTTGGAGACCAAAATATAAAGTCTTAGACCATGTCTCCAGAAACAATGATGCATCAATGTCCTTTAAAAGATTTGACTATGTTGATGCACAAGGCAGATCCAAGTCAGTAATGGCTTGGGTCCCCAAAAGAAACTAATTATCCTACCATTATGTGCAAGGTAATCCAAAACAAGATTTAAAGGATAAAGTAGTGATTGACAGTAGATGCTCTAGGCACATGACAGGAAACAGATTATATCTTAGAGATTATAAAGAAATTAATGGATGATTTGTTGCCTTTTAATTCCAAAGGAGGGAAAATTACTAGGAAAGGTAAAATAAGAACTGGTAAATTGGACTTTGAAGATGTGTATTTTGTAAAGGAACTAAAGTTTAACCTCTTCAGTGTCTCACAAATGTGTGACAAGAAGAATAGTGTTCTTTTTACTGATACTGCATGTGTTGTTCTGTCTCCAGACTTTAAGTTAACTGATGAAAGTCATGTTTTGCTTAAAGTTCCTAGAAAGGATAACATGTACAGTGTTGATTTAAAGAATGTTGTTCCTCAAGGAGGTCTCACTTGTCTCTTTGCAAAAGCCACACCAGATGAATCTAATCTTTGGCATAGGAGGCTTGGACATGTAAATTTCAAAACTATAAATAAACTGGTTAAGGGAAACCTTGTAAGAGGTTTACCTTCAAAACTTTTTGAAATTAATCAAACCTGTGTTGCTTGTCAGAAGGGAAAGCAACACAGAGCTTCTTGTAAGACCAAAACAGTCAGTTCAATCAGCCAACCATTACAAATGTTGCACATGGATTTGTTTGGCCCAACATTTGTAAAGAGTTTAATGAAAAAGATGTACTGCCTAGTTGTCACAGATGATTTTAGTAGGTTTAGTTGGGTTTTCTTTTTAGCCACTAAGGATGAAACTAGTGAAATCCTTAAAACATTTATAACAGGCATAGAAAATCTAATAGACCTTAGGGTGAAAGTGATTAGATGTGACAATGAGACTGAATTCAAGAATAAGGTCATGAATCAGTTCTATGAAATGAAGGGTATTAAGAGGGAATTTAGTGTTGCTAGGACTCCACAACAAAATAAAGTAGCAGAAAGGAAAAATAGGACACTAATAGAGGCTGCTAGGACTATGCTAGCTGATTCAAAATTGCCAATAACTTTCTGGGCTAAAGCAGTTAATACTGCTTGTTATGTCCAAAATAGGGTGTTAGTTATCAAGCCTCACAACAAGACCCCTTATAAACTTTTTCTAGGTAGAAAACCTGCCTTAAGCTTCATGAGACCATTTGGGTGTCCTGTTACAATCCTTAATACCATAGATCACCTAGGTAAATTTGATGGAAAGGCTGATGAAGGGTTCTTTATAGGATACTCTACCAATAGCAAAGCATTTAGAGTATTCAACAGTAGAACTAGGATAGTTAAAGAGAACCTGCATGTTCAGTTTAGTAAGAATACACCTAATATTGCAGGAAGTGGACCAAATTGGCTTTTTGATATTGATGCACTAACAAAGTCAATGAACTATAATCTAGTTGTTGTAGGGAATCAATCTAAAGGTAATGTAGGTACAAAAGCATGTAATGATGCAGGTAAAGCTAGAATGGAGACAGTACCTGGCAAAGATTACATTCTACTACCAATGTGGCCTGCTGATCTACTATTCTCTCAAGATTCAAAGAGTTCTCTTGATACTTTAACTCCCTCTATTTAAAAAAAAAAAATAGCCGTACAGTTTTCTGGGAAATTGACCCAAACGAATTCTCCTTTGGATGCATACACATGCTTCCATTCTGATTGTTGATCTTTACTGATCCTGTACTACTCTGAATCAAAGACTTCGTCGATGAAACAGAAGAGTTCCATACGATCAAAGAAACAACCCATCTCAAAACCTGAGAATTGTCTATCCGCCAATTCTCGACATTAGTTAATTCTGTCACTTCCTCGTTACCCTCAAAAACCTCTATCCCCTGGATGATGAACCCATGTGGGCTGCCGACGGTGTTGTCGCTCCGACTCCCGGTTCCACAATCACTATTACTGAAACCGCAAACGAATTTGCCATTAAAGGTAACCACTTGACCCTTGTCAAAGGAAACCAATTTGATGGTAGAACTAAACCGATCCTCACAAACACATTTACGGATTCCTCGGAATTTGCGATATGTTTAAATATAGAGATACCAAAAATGAAGTTGTCCGCCTAATGATGTTTCCCCTATCACTCACCGGAGAAGCAAAAACATAGCTGGACGAACTCAATAAAGGAACTATCAAAACCTGGGATGAACTTTGAACCGCTTTCATTAGCCAATTCTTTCCCCCCCAGCTCTTTTTGACTGACTCCTCGGAGAAATCCGATCTTTTTCTCAACATGAAAATGAATCTCTAACCGATGCTTGGATTGTTTGAGAAGGAGTCTAAGAGTCATTCGGAACAATCGCTTTTGAGTTAGATTTGCATTTATTCATCCTGTGTGCGATGTCTTAATTTGTTCACACAAAGGCCTATATATATCTTAATCTTTTATCATGGTCTCAAGCGATATAACCCTCAAAGGAAGTTAACAATACCGCGCGCGGGGTGGTATTTTTCCTCTATATCTATAACACCAATATCAAGCTTATCAGAACTTCTCAAAGATAAATCTTACACAAGCCTTGACTGGGCCGAAAAATCAAAAAAACTCATAACTATCTTAAAAACTATGCTTTCGCCGTCTGAATGTAGCAGTATACAGTATGACATAACATAATTATGGACCGACCGAAAAGAAGAAGAATGGATGCCAATGACAATAAAATGGCAATGCTACAGTATAAGAACTCCAATCTCGTGCTAAAAAAACAACGTCCGACCTTGACGAAGATGACATGCCTATGTCTCATGAAGAGGAAGCTAAATTCATGCAAACTTTTCATAAGAATCGTTTTTACAATGATTACCGTGACCGAGACTCGAATCGCGATAATTGTCGTTCAAGCGGACGGAATGATTACAATCGAGACACTACCTGATCCACACCGTGATTTAACCTTACCGATCTTCTCCATAAACAATTCAATGATTTCATGAAGTCTAAAAAATCAACCAACATTTTTGGTAAAGAAACATTCATGGACCTCAAAACTCAACTCAAAACAGTAGCAAAAAATCATCAAGCTTCAATCCAAAACCTCGAAACTAAGTTTGACAGACTCGTTGACAAGAATCTGGTGACCTTCTAGATCTCTCCATAGCAACACTCAACAAATCCATGGAGGTGGCAACTCTAATGCTTACTAACCACTTTGCAATCTCATAATGTGCATATGCAAATAGCGTATTCACAAGAACGTGGTATAATCCGTGTGATTAACCAGCATAAACCCGAATAAGTAACAAAACAATTCTGAAAACCCCTATCAACTTCGATAGCGATGATTGAAGACGATGATCCTACACCAATCCAAAAACTCAAAATTCCAAAACCTAGTTACAGTCAAAGAAACACCATTACCCAAACCATACAAACCAAAAATTCCATATCCTAAACGCGTAAGGAAATAAAAAATGGAGGCCCAATACGAAACATTTCTTGACATGATCCGAGCTGTCCGAATCAACGTACCTCTTTTTGATGTCTTAGCCGGAATGCCTAACTATAGAAAATTCTTCAAAGAACTCATAAGCAACAAGCATAAAATCGAACAAATTTCAGCCGCTTTCCTAAGCGATGAAAGTTCAGCGATGATCCAAAATAAAGTTCCACCAAAACTCGGAGACCCAGGAAGTTTCTTTATTCCATGTAATTTTAAAAAAAAAAATCTCCTGCAATGCTTTAGCCGATCTTGATGCTAGCATTAACCTTATGCCATATTTCTTATATGCAAAACTATCTCTTGAAACTCTTAAACCTGCCAAAATGAGCGTAAGATTAGTCGGAATAGCTGAAAATATGCTCATTGAAGTTGGTAAATTCACCTTTCCGACTAATTTTGTTATTATCGAAATGGAAGAAGATAACAAAGTTCCCCTCATCTTGGGACGACTCTTTCTTCACACTGCTGATGCAGTTATTCGAGTTAAAGAAAAACAACTCAATCTTGGAGTTGGAACTGAACGAATGATCTTTAATATCGATTCTGCCATTCAGCACTCTTATTCAAACGATGATACATGTTTTAGTATCGATGTCATTGATGAAATCTTAGAAGAAGATTTGGACGCCCTTCTTGACGAAGGAAAGCCAAAAATCCACATTCCATCGACAAAGGAAACCCTCTCGAAGAAGAAATCTTTTCTAAATTCGATAAATTCATGGCAATGACTGTCGATGAAAATTCTAAATCTAAAATCGATACCGAAGAACCACCATTCAAGAAAATCACCATCAACACCGATTATAAAATTAAGACATCTCTCGAAGAACCTTCTACGGATCTCGAACTCAAACCTCTTCCTGATAACTTGGAATATGTATTCCTAGAAGAACCATCTTTTCTTCCTGTAATCATATCATCTAAACTCTCTGCTCAAAACAAAAGAAACTTGTATCCGTCCTTAAAAAACATAAAGAAGCCTTTGCCTAGAAAATAATAGATATTCCTGGTATCTGCCCATCATTCTGCAAGCACATAATACAACTTCTGGATGATAAGAAACCAGTTGTCCAAAAACAAAGAAGGTTAAATCCAAACATGCAAGAAGTTGTTAAAAAAGAAATCGTGAAACTCTTGGATACCGATATTATTTATCCAATTATCGATAGTCCTTGGGTTAGTCCTATTCACTGTGTACTAAAGAAAGGTGGTATTACAGTTGTCACCAACGAAAATGATGAACTTGTTCCAACAAGAACCGTTACGGGTTGGCGAGTATGCATCGATTATCGTAAACTCAATGAAGCAACCGCAAAAGATCATTTTCCTTTGCCGTTTATGGATCAAATGTTAGAAAGACTCGTAGGAAATAAATATTTTTGTTTCCTCGATGGTTTTTCTGGATATTTTCAAATTCCTATCGATCCTATGGACCAAGAAAAAACAACATTCACATGTCCTTTCGGAACATACGCTTATAGGCGAATGCCTTTCGGGCTATGCAATGCCCCAGCTACATTCCAAAGATGCATGTTGGCAATCTTTCATGACATGATCGAAGAATCCGTCAAAGTATTCATGGACGATTTCTCCGTCTTTGGAGACTCTTTCGACAAATGCCTAAACAACCTCGATAAAATGCTCCAGCGTTGCAAAGATGCTCATCTTGTCCTTAATTGGGAAAAATGTCACTTCATGGTCAAAGAAGGAATTGTGCTTGGACACAAGGTGTCTAGCGCAGGACTTGAAGTTGACAAAGCAAAAATCGACGTAATCTCAAAACTTCCACCCCCTACTAATATCAAAGGTATTAGAAGCTTTCTTGGACATGCCGGTTTTTACCGACGTTTCATTAAAGATTTTTCAAAAATTGCCCGACCTCTAACTAAGCTGCTTGAAAAAGATACTCCATTTGAATTCAATGATGAATGTCAAAAAGCATTCGAATTATTAAAAGAGAAACTCACATGTGCTCCTGTGATCGTAAGCCCAAACTGGAATCTTCCGTTTGAACTTATGTGTGATGCAAGTGATTTCGCAGTTGGAGCTGTCTTAGGTTAAAAAAAAAGGGTAAAAACATTCACCCGATCTACTTCTGATCGTGTATATATAGACTTAATCCTTTTATGATTCAAGTTTTAAATTTATATTTTGCCGACTTAACCAAAAACAACACTTTAACGGGCAGTGTGCCCGGTCGGTGGTAGATTCGTGGTAAGTATGGTGTCGAACACTTGAAGCGAGGTTAAATCTCTCAATTTATTTATATCTTGGTTATCTAATCTATGTTAATTCTAATCTAAGTCAAACATATGTTAATCCTATGTTAGTTCTAATCCTAATTCTAACAGGTAAAAGGGGGGGTTCAGCCTGAGAGACTGGCACGAGTTTGGTTGGTGACTACAATCAATTCAAGACACTTTAACCCACGCAAGCAAATTAACAGAAGATAAAAGAGTGGTCGAGCCTTATGATAGAAAACTGTATTAGCCATTATTAATCCGATTAGAACGTTGGTTTGTTTATTCAGTGCAATGATTACTTATCTCGAAGAGGCATATCATTCATAGACTTAGGCGGACCTAGACATATTAATTCTGTCACAATTAAAGCATCCGCATAAAGCATTCTTATTACCTAATTATAATCTATCTTAGGGATTAAAGCAATGGTGATCTTGTTAAACCCTAGCTCATAGAGACTTTACCCACTTAAACTGCCTTAATGTAATTTATACCTAGTAGTCCACTTGTCCGAACTATCCACAAATAGAATCAAACATTAGTTTGTTGAATTATCAGAGATTCACCAACTAGTCCAACATGTTCAATAAACCAAAGTCAGTTTCCGATAACTATTTAAGCCAAAAGCGTATCCTTAGCAACGATTTTAGAAGGACAATACTTGTGATCCTTGATTCTAGCTGTATAAATTACATATGGGAGAGTATCCCCGGCAGTCTAGATTACTTTGGTCCGTATCACTATGATCCAGTTGAATGATAGGTCCGCATAACAAACTCACGTAAACAAGTATAAATTGATAAACATAAACAAGCATACAACGATAAATTAAGCAATCGAGATATAAACAAAACCAAACATTCAGATCTTCATAATAATGGCTAATACCCGAAGGTATTAGCCTTCAAACATCATAATTAATACAAGAATAATTGTTTTAGCCAAGGTAAACTAACCGAGTTAACGAATGATACCAAAAACTGAACGATTACAAAAGTATAAGAAATTACACGTTGTCTTCTATGGATTGGAATGCGTTGCAAGACCTCTTCTGCTCTTTTTCTCCTTTGAAAATCGACTTTTGTGGTTTAGGTATCGAGAATATAATTTAGCACACTTAAAACTTGTTTTTGAGTTTTGTATTTATAGGGTCTGGAAGTCGGTTCGACACGGCGTATCCTATGGGTTGGATACGGCGTATTGGAGTTTCTTGGAGTAGGGACCACGTTTGATATCTTCTAGAATATTCACATGCCATATATCAAATACGGCGTATTGGTCTTTTCTGGATACGGGGTATTGACCTTTTTTCCTTTGTGGTCTTTGGTGAGTACAGGCACGGATACGTCGTATCTTCCTTGATGGATACGGCGTATTGGTAGTCAGAATCATTAATCTTCAAAATATCCTCATTTAAGCTCTAGAATGCGCGCCTTTTGCTAATATTCACCAAGTACTCTGTAATTACTACAATTCTCAAATATAAACGATTAAGTAACAGTTCTTTGCAATAATTATACAAAATGGGTTAAATACATTGGATAAATGATGCTATAAAATAGACGTTATTTGATGTCATCAAATATCCCCCCACTTGAATCCTACTTGTCCTCAAGTAGCCTTTAGAAGTTTATAAAAATGTATCCCTAAGGATATTTTTCGTTAAAGCATTTATTTGATCTATTACAAGTACATAATCAAACACCTCACGAAATAGGAAAATGAAAACACTCAAATCACTCTACTAATCTATGTGGTAACATGTAACTAATTCGCTCAATTGCTGGGTCGTAACGAGTATTCTATCATAAGCTTGGCAAGGATACACATCTCCACCGCTAAAGCTAAGGAGTAACAAGTTTATAAAGGTAAATATGGGTTTGTATGATAAGGCTTAGGGTTGATTACTCTAACTAATCTTTATTGATACCAATATTCCAGGAGGGCGACAAAAAAGACCACACATACTGATAACGCCCAAATTATACATGTTTTCGATGGCGTTATTTATATATATTTTATCATTTCTCGTGAACTTTCGATACTTAATTAAGCTTAAATTGCTTATAGGTTCACTTGAAGACTCTAAAGACCCAAGCTCAAGAATCTATACACTTTGTATCTTGGGAATAGTTGGGATTATCACTATGACTGGTTGCCTCTACTTCGTGACCTTTCGTGGGATTCATGATCGCATATTCTATGACATACTAAAGATATCTATTCAGGTCTGTCGACTTTAGAAACTACCAATGAAACCATGATGTAACATTGCACAGGAAACGTAGTTATAACAGTAGTAACAAAATGGCTAGGCTAGCACGCCTTTCTCCCTGATATCTTCTATTACTTTTAATTTTCACAATTTACTTTCCTGTTATTTCATAAAATCAACTTAAAACCATTTTCATACGTGACAATTTAAATTAAAACTAATTAACACTTAGCTCTTGGGAACGACCTTCTAAGATCTTTACCATCTCTACACCTACTCACTGATCGGTTCTCTGCCCGTTAGTGCGTTTGTTTAGGGCATTGAGTTTTATAAATTTAAAACTTGAACAAAATATATTTTAAAATAAAATACGCATCAGCTGTTTATTAACTTGAAATTGGGCATGTAATTTCCTCTTTAACCGTCCTACAATTCCACAAGGGTATGCCCTCCTTAATTTTGCTTAAAGCAAACAACTAGATAAATCATGCTAGTTTTCCTTTACCACTTTTGCGATAATGTTGGTATTTTCTAAGCAAGAACTCATAAAGCATCTTAAATTAAGATGTTATCATTTGATAGCTCCAAGAACATGTTCTCTAGTTATCCAAATGTCTTATATGTTTCAAAGTATTCACCATCGAATAAGGGTGATGAAATCTCTATGAAAATATAAGTCATGCAATCTACTTAACCATGTAAGTTTCCAATGAGTTTGATTAAAATTAGGACAATTCCTTCGTTCCTATATTTTCGAGCAAAGAAAAATGATAGGAGTGAGTCTCTCTTTTCCTTACAAGGAAAGCAGGCTCGATTTGTCTTCTTCAAGAAAGAAACAAACCATCGTTTACGGTTTAATGTTGCATTAATACTTATTAAAGAATTACAAAATTCAATTTAGTATTTTCGATAATACTCCTTGAAGAAAATTAACTACCCATGTTTAACTATATAAACAATTAATTTTCTAAAGGCTAGGATCCTACTTGACATACCACCATCACATCAGTTGATCTGCTAGCAATGGTGTATTCAAAAGGTAATTGACGATCAATAATTGCCAATCCAATTGCAATTCCTAGAAACATTATGGGACTTACTTTATTACATTAATGAACTAGTAAGCATGTTTTATCCCATCTATGCCTCGAGCTTAAAGTCTCACCAAATTAACCCGATTAAGTTGTCCAATCAAGAACTGTGATTATGTAACACCAACGTCTCACAAAAAGTGTATAATCACATTGGGGTTGCAATCTACATACGTCTCACGTGATGTAAAAGGCAATTGCAAGTGTTCTTACAAATTGGATGGCAACAAATTATTTAAAAAGGTATTTCTATTTGTCGTGAAAAATATGTACGAAGAAGCATGCATACATCTTCGTATCATAAATTTTAATAAAAACTTTACTCAATTAAGATACTTATTACGGTGTATCACTTAATTTTATATACCACCTTGTGTATAAATTAGTGACAATACACCTTAAAACAAATGGACGATTCAATCGTGTTTTCGAATCCAAAGAATTCTAATTTTATCGCGGGAATAGATTAAAGAATGATTTAAAACCATTCAAACCCTAGACCATTCGCGCTTCCTAAATAATTGCAAGATATCAGGGATATTATAGAGTATAAATACCTCAAACCCGTAGTGATATTCCTTGAAAATAAATAGTACTTTTGCAAATGTCGTCATTATTAAATTTTTACTCTTTAATTTAGAAAACACATTATACTTATTAAATTGCAAGTCACGTCGTGGTAAGTTAAGGCATGAGTCATACCATTATAGATAACCACACCCAATTGACTAATAAGACTTCGTAATTAATAGTCTATAATAAATCATATTTCATAATTATTAGTCATGTTTATATTTTCTTTTGTAAAAAACCCTTTGTTTTTACTCAAGTAAAAAACTTATAAAAACAAACAATAAATATAAACTACTAATACACATAACATTTATTTAAACACTTAACAATTAACCCATGCAATTCATAAACGATGATTCTAATTATCAAATAATTAACTTATGTACATGTTCACATAAGGCTCATTCTTCCAATGAATCGGGTCACATCCATCGATATAATCGATTGCGTAAGCCTTATATAAACATATACCACATAGCACATAAAAGATGATAGAAAGTTTTAGTTGACCCCGACATGTTATAGCTAGGGTCTTCCTCAGCTTTTGTAGTAAACTACAAATTCGTAGCCTACTGAGTCGTGGATCTACCATAAAAATTTCAATTTGTTCGATAAATATTTTACGAATTTTTAGTGATAGGGTGTCAAACAATCCGAAAACTAAAAAAACTTAATCTTTTATGTCTATTTAAGTTTTAATCATCGATTTGCATGACAAACAATTAACAATTAATCAAGAACACATATATCATATATCTATCCATGATAAACTTGCATGTGTTTATCAAGGATAACCCATTAACAATTAATAACTAGTAAAACGATCAATTAACAATTAAACTATTGAATTTTAACACATAAAATTTCATACAACCTAGGGTTTCGTCATAAAGATCCAATATTTATAACAAAAAACCGCCCAATGGGCATAAAAAACGACCAAGAACCCTAATTTGTCAAATTTTATAATCTTTGTAATTACAAATTCTACACGATAGCTCGTGATGCCATTGTTGGGTTTTATGATCTAATTAACATTTAACTAACACAAGTACGCAACGGAATAAATAAATCACGTATAGAATAAGTAATTAACAAAGGGATTAAGAATTGTGTACCTTTGGCAATTAAACGAACATCGTTCTTGAATATAGCTTATAGTAAATTCTAATACGCGAACCTAACAGTTATCAAAGTAGGAACCTCTAATTATGTCTGCTCATATACTACGTCACGAGATACTTTAGGATGATAGTTTTGTTTCACGACTAACAACATACCACGAGGTTCTCTCATGTTGTTCTTGGACTAAACCAATGAATCTCTTGAGAAGAAATTATGCCAAGAGATTTTAATTCATAGTAAAAAAGATGTCCACATGGAATCGGTTTAGCTGCCTAAACCAGTGCATTTATTAAATTGCGTCATATGCAATACCTAAATAGCATGATCAGAAAACACTGCGCCAATTAAAATGCCATTCGTATAGTATAATTCACATGCGTAGGGTCTTAGATAATTATGTATGTGTAACTTTTTGGCGTGGATTGTGTCGTCCGATATAATGATCCTTTAGGGTCATTATATAGTCCAATATAACACCTCTTTCAGTTTGATAGAAACGACACTTAGACTATCTTTTTTTTTCTAGTTCGACCGGTCTCAACCAAAATCTCATGAGTTTCGATTTTCGTACTAACAAGTCCCTCACTTATTAATATTTATTAATTAGTTATAACGTCTAACGTTATAATTAACACCATTTTAAACATTTCGTTAAACATATTAATATAATTAATATACGATAAATATATTAATTACATTAATAAACGTATCATCTGTGTATACACGTGTACCTCCATAGGCTCACGTAATTTCCCAGACATATATTATTTGATATATATATATATATATATCAATAGATCCTAGGGTCGAATGATGTAGTTTTGTCTTTCTAAAGCAACGTATATTTAAATTTATATAATATTTTCTCTCTCCTACATTAAATACAAATTCAAATCCAAATTCAAATCTTATGGAGTGTTTGGGATTGTTAGTATGTGTTTTGAAAATGGATAATCAGATAATAAGCTTTTACAAAACATGATTTTGAAATATAGGATGTGTTTGGTTTCGTCAATGGAATGACTATCGGTATGGGTTTACAAGATGTAATGAGATTTGGTATTGATCAATATCTCATTTCTGATACCAACGTTTGGTTTAATTATCAAACTAGGTATCAATTATAAAATTAATGCAAAATA